>AZLU01000088.1:0-155933 GCA_002224055.1 Pezizomycotina sp. ARF18 | reverse complement strand
TATAACATGAATACAAAAGGTGTATTTGTTCTTTCTCTGCACGTCTTTTCTTCGACGCCGTATATAAATGATAACTTCCATAAAAAACACGCTCCAAAAATTTTGAATTGAGATCAGATGAGAATGAGAAGAAAATATGGTAGGCACGATGCGCTTTTTACTTAATATGCTCAACCTTCTATATCCCGCCTTATGCCGTGCCGGGACGCCCGATCTGGATGATCTGATCGCTCTCCTCGTCGCTACGGAGCGTCGACCACGCCGTCCGTCGGCTATGTACAGTTAGCCTCATCTCCCCACCCGGGTCGTTACCATAAGAAGCATAGAGAGAAAGATTCGGCTTACCTTTCTTTAGCTTAGCTTCCACCTTTCGTCCCTTTAACCGTATAGCTGCTCTCCTCCCGGAACGATCAGCCCGAACAGCGGAATCTTGCTCTTAAACCTCTTCTGATCGCTCGTTGGCAGGTCGACGTCATTCCTGCTCCGCAAAGACAACCTTGGCGCGCTCCCCGTCGACTTTTTCAGGAATATCGAAACGTTGACGTGCGTGTACGTCTGGTAGAAGTCCGTGCGGCAGGTCACCATTTCTTCGTCCTCCGGTGCTTTTTTTGAGCCGGCGAACATGTGGTTGCCTTCGGTGCATCCGCCGATTTTGAGGAATTCGGAGAACTCGAGGACGCGGCGCTTGCAGCAGTCCAGCCTTTGAACCTAGACATTGACGTGAAGAAAAGTGAGCTCTTATCAAACTCTTCCGGATTGGGAATTTCGATTGCTAGGTGATCGTACCTTCGTGGAAAAGTGCCGTCCCGGATGATGTACGCACTTCCCCTTCCTCGTCTCCTCCCCTCATACACAACCTCACACGCATTCCTCTTGCACTTTGCACCCTCTGGGACCGGAATATTCGGATCGTCCTCCTCGATCACCTCTTCCTTCGGCGGGCCGGGGGACGGCGTGGGCCTGTGCTCGGCAACCGGCAAGCGCGACCTCGGTTCCTGTCCAGCTGCGAGGCGTGGGTGCATAACCTCTTTCCCGTCGACGGAAAGGCCCGGAGGCCGGCGCCGGCCCCTCGCTGGATTCCCGAACCTAGATCTTCGGCGCCGTGCGCGACTTCGACAGTGGAGTGCTTGCCGGTCGTGCAGGGTGGGATCGAGAGGAACTCGTCGAAGGTTAGGACGCGGGTTTGCAGCACTTCCAGCCTGCGAGAGTGAAGAACACGTTAGTGATGAGCTGTTGGAGCTTGGAGGGAGCTTGTGGGAGGTTTAGTGGGGTAGCGGGGCGGGGCATGATGAAGCTTCCGGTTACCTTTCTGCCCTCGTGGAAGATTGGCGTCCTGGGTGGTGGACGCAGGGCTCTTCTGGGTCCGTGAACGTCTTCCCGCATCCCTTGTTCACACACTTTTGCGACATCGTTGACCTGTCTTTTTCGAGCTTTGGAAGCTAACTAGCTGAGAGGTTTTGGACCGTTTTCGTACTCAGAACAGAAGTATTTCTACGGAAGAACATAAATGAGAAGCTGTTTGTGATGATAAAAGCGGCTGCTAAGAGACTTGGTTAAGAGGAAAGGAAGTATCGTGGAGAAAGCAAAGAATTCTTTGTTTACGTTGTTAAGCTCCAAAGGAAAAAATATGAAAGAAAAAAAAGTCGGTAGCTTTTTAGAGGTTCTGGAAACTTCCTTAACCAAATGTCGCGAGACTTGGCGATGCGGCGTGCGGCAAATCATGTGAGGAAGAGATGCCGCACTTATGACGTCGCGCGACATTTCGCGTTCGCCGCAATACGTCTCGCCGACTCGAAATTCTATCAACACCACCGTGCAGGACTTTAAACACGAATAAGCAGGGCATTATGACTATAAATTAAAGATGACAGGATCTAGATTCTCGTATTTATGCAGGAACATGCGGGTCTTCTGTCTATCTGGAACCTGTCAGCGCTAGAAATAAATACGAGGGGTTTTTGCATCCTTTAGCTCTGAGATACGAGCATATTTAATGCCGCTTTATTCCGAGCTTTTAACCGGTCGCTCAAAAACGGTTCAAACAAGGTATATAACAAGCTCAATTCACCGACAGCTCCCAGGCATTGTGAGACATCAGCATCAGCATCATTAGCATCAGACAGTATGGCGTCCATGAGATCTGCGAATAGGCTTTTGCAAGCATTGTCGTCGGCTCGAAGACGGCGTGGGGAGCATGGCAGGTACGTTTGGAATCCTTGATTAAGCTCTAAATGTCTGCGGAGCTTGGGATGTTTCCCCCCGCGGAGTCTAGGATTCTGGGAACCCAATTTATAGCGAAGGCTAGTAGTATTTTTGCTTCAATTTACTAAAGTTATAATTTTCACTGCTAGATGCTACGGGTCACAACTCTCCCGAACGATCGCCAAGGTCGGCTTCGACTTTGTCACCGTCGACTGCGAGCACGGGAACATTGATGACTCGGCCATGCACGAGAGCGTCATGGCTATCGCCACGGCTGGATCTAGTCCCGTTGTTCGCATCCTGGAAGCGAAGGGTGGATGTTCAAACGTGCGCTTCTAGTCACCTCATTAGTCACATATTTCGCCTGATACCCAATGTCTGATCAATTGGAATCTTTTTAGGTGCTCTTGATTCCGGAGCTCACGCCGTCATGGTGCCGCTGTGAACAATGCGGACGACGCGCAGAGCGATTAGCTCTTCGAAGTTTCCCCGATGGGAGCGCGAGGCTTCGATCACCATTGTATGTTTCAACTACCTATTCTCGAAATTTGTCTTTGATTCGCATGTTCTCACGCTAATTATTAAGTTGGAATAAAACAAAGTCCGATGGCCGCATTGGCATAGAGACGACGCTAGAATACTTGCAGCAAGCGAACGACTCCCTCGTCACGATCGTACAGATAGAACGAAAGAAGGACTTGAAAATGTACGAAACATTCACATCAATACCGTGTTATGTTGGCACTGGCTAATTGAAATCAACCAAAAAGGTCAACGAAATAGCAGCTACCCCGGCATCGACGTCCTCTTCATCGGCCCTTGACCTCGGAAATTCCATCGGGCACCGATAATCTCAGCTTTTATGGACGGACCCTCGTCGCTGCTATCGAAAAGATACGCGACGCCGCGAGTAGGCACGGAAAGTCGGTTGGGATATTATTGCACGTCTGGAGAACAGGCGAAGGAGTTTGCGCAGAAGGGGTTTAATATGGTTTCTGTTGTGGCGATATGATTGCGATAGGCTCGCAGCTGGACAGGCGCTGCATGTGCTAAAGGCGTTGAGGGAGGAGTTAAAGGCGTTGTCGTCCTTATGGTAAATAGACTGTGCTGTGGCCATTATATTCCTTTCGCTATTGTGATATTCACTTCTTTATTTACTTAAACGTTCGATACATCAACTTCGTTAATATAGACTTCAAAATTGATTGGGGATACTTTTGAAAAGCTACTACCTTAAGATGAAAATATGTTTCCTGGGCTGGAGTCCTTACAATGAAGTGTTTTCTAAAGTCTCGGATATTCCTTCGGACATCCGGCCAGCCTATAGTTCACTGAATGGAAAATATCTGCTTTCATCGCCCTTCGTTGTTCAAAAGATGTGGATTGACTACTACAAACATAACACAGCAGGCGTTCGGATTTAGGAAGCGTCCAGATATTCGCCAACTGCCATGAAATAGTCGCATTGCTTTCCTTAGTCTAAACAAAAATCAGCGGCCTATATGGAAAGTAGACATGTCATATCACAAGAAATGAAAGAAAGGAAAAATGTAGCCTAGCCAAGCAGTGAAATCTTACGTTTCACGATTAGTCGAATTGGAAGGAAAAGGGAATATCGTCATCTTATCTAATGCTAAGTAATATCAAGAGAGAAGGAAGCCCTATAAGGAAGTTGAGGCATCAATTCAAGTAAATAAATTATTTGTATCATGCTATTACATGCAGACCTCGCAATAGGAATAGTTACAATGATATTACCTCGTTCGCACCACGCCACGAGAAAGATTTAGAGACTATATCTTAGACTAATGTCAACTCCAGAAACACTCCCCGAATAATTGCACAACTGACGTGAAAATTCTGCACAATCCCGGGGATACCCATTTCTCGACTTCTGCCCGTTGTCATGCCTGTCGTTCGCAGAGCATCACGTACCTTCCCAAAATCCAGGGCTATACAATTAGAGTAAACTACAAACGTAGGCATATATCAGGTTTAATCCACATGAGTCAATATCTTCCTTGTTCCGAATACTTCGTTCGTGGTTTGCAGGCGATTTCCGCAGCTTCCGCTTATTTAGGCAGAAGAACGTTAAACCGCAAGCGTTCAAATATCTATGCTTACGCCAAGCCAAAATTATTTTTCTGGAGGAGCGGAATGTTGAGGTCTTGAGAGTAATCTTCCTTTGCAGCGCAGCCGCCCACGTTCGCGCAGCGCTAGTGATAATACTTTCCAACACGAGATCTTCGATAAAAGGTTCGGCTAAGCCTATCGCTAGCTACGCTATAACAGGATATAGTAAATAATAATAATAATAATACTCGACTTCCTTATAGCTTAACGCTCCCAAACCACTAGGCGAACCAATGACCTTCGACTGGTGTGACACGTCGGTCTATCATGTTGATCATTGTAGCGAATGCCCGAGGTTTTGCCATTTCCGGGGCCGATTAGTTTAGCAGTTCTCGGAAGGCGTTGGAAACCCGGGTTGCTTGGCGGTTCGCTTTTCGCGATCCTGAGCTATCAAACATGATATTGCTATCGAAACGTTCGGGATCAAGATGTTAATCATACCACATTGCCGTAGAGAGCCTAGCGGCCTGTGGAGTTCAACAAACGGGTTGCGCGAGCGTGAATGTATGCACTCGAGACGCTACACAGGTTCAGAAAAAATGCCAATTTTTCGATTAAATTGTATTTCACGATTTGGCAGGCAGGGCCAAGGAAGCGTTTAGGGCTATGCCAGCTGAGCTTCCAGAAACTATGTGAGCAGTTATCGATAGACAGCATGAGTATCAGAATGCAATGTTCGCTGTTTTGCCTGCTCGGCGCCGGGTGTCGTTGTTACAGAGAAGAAATGTTTTTTCAGGAAAGTCGAAAAGACGATACAGAATAACGCATCTTGAACAAGTTATGGAACGATGACAGTTTATTCGGTCTCTATACTTGTATTCAAACTTCATCTTCCACGAATGGCTCAGGGACCTTCTACATAAACTTTCGCGATCGTCACCTCTAGAATTACAAACCATCATCACAAACAGCAATCACAGCCAACTTGAAGATTCATCCCGCACAAGCCCATGAAACCTTCCCTATATTCATCCACCAACTAAACATCACAATGAAGACCGCCACCGTCCTCATCGCCGTCCTCTCCATACTCCTCGCCTTTGTTATCGCTTCTCCAGTCAGCAGCGCACTGTTTCTCCGGCCGAAAAGAGCGCTGCCTCTCCACTCGAGGAGCGCGCCAACTGCGATAAGAAGGGCTGTCAAAAGTGTGTTAGATGGTGCTTCTGGCTGCAGTGACCCGTGGCAGAAGCTGCTGCTTTTCCACCTGCCGTAAGTTTCCTTTGCGTGTAATTGGCGACCTGGATACGCAAAACATTGGAAAATTTCCTTGGGCTAATGAATGATTACTAGATCACAACTGCTACGACCGCTACTCGTGCGGAATCTGCTAACACGTAGCCCAAGTCTCCGGGGAAGTCCTAGGCATAGCGTGATTACGTTGCCACGACCATTCAGCATGCAATATCTCATTTGGTTCACGTCGAACCAGTCGAAACTGTATTGATGGCTCCTATATAGATATGTCGAGGTCGATTTCGAGATTTTTACTTGTATTCCTGTTTCTTCCCTAGATTCCCTTGTATTTTTTTTTTTTTTTTTTTTGAATTCTAGTTCGATTGTACTAGATTTTAATTACCGAAATGTATTCTAGTAAATTCCGAAGTTCCCCAATATAACCATCTCAAACGCGTTTTAGGATACCATAGACAAAGGAGGACTCTGATTGGAATTGATCCAGCCATGCTCATTTTTTTACCTATGTCACCATTAACTTACAATCATGAGCAATAAGCGTGGAAAACTCTTAGCGAGTTACGTAGCCGTAGTTTCTCAAGAGATTCATGAATGGTCCTTACATGTTTTTCCATAATTCTGTTGATCTATACGGCTCCTCGCGAGCGAGCCGTAGCTTAGGCCTCACCATGACTTTTGCCTGATCGCCCATCAACTGTCGGCTATAATCTGGGGTAAAATATGGGCAGATTTACAGTCGTGATAATCCAAGCGTTTCAAATTAGAAGACATACTAATTGCATCTAGTACTACTAGCACGACAATGGGAGTACGCTGATTTTGGGTAATGTAAAGATGCTGGAAGAAGCGCTTAGGACTTTTGACCCCGAAGAAACTGGAGATATTGTGTAAATTCGACTGAAGGCTTGACAGAAACGAGCGCCCATGTGTCCACGTTCATTGGCCACCGAAAGCTACTAACGGTGTATATATTTCTCAGAAACATTTACATGGAACATTAGAAAGGAATACACCCCACTTTCGTGACACAAAGTCATCTCTGTTTAGAGGCAGGTTTCGCAGATTTACTCAGGGCTGAAAAGGCCTTACAAGGTCATTATCATTGCTGTATGTTTCTTTTTGCCTTAATCTTTTATTTCATGTTGTAACATCCACTTGTATTTCTGTTCTGATCTCTTTCGCGTTCGCCATTCATGTGTTTGCGCAACTTACTCCGCGATATGCTCATATATCAAGCCCTCAGAATGCAGCGTCAGATGGCACTTGATAGGTTTCCCAAAGCTTTTTACTGGCCCTTGAAAGGATACGATCGTCAGTTACCACGAAGGGTGACAAGTGCCGATTACTCCAGATTCACCTTCTGGTTCCTTAAACTGGGTAAACAAACGAGTATAAGTACTTTTCGAAGGGAAACGCTTGTCACCTCTAATGCCAAGGACGCAAGTTTATTCTGATTGGATAAACAGGTTCGGAGATGTTGATAGGGAATTCGACCCGCTTTTCACTTCTCCAGACTTTAACCTAAATCGTAGGTTCCAAGCTGATTGACCAGAGCGCCAGACGAGGAACGAATGTCGGATTATTATCATAATATATATTTGTTTTCGTGTTGAAGTACTTGCCTAAAAGAATAGGTTCGAACTTGTGCGGGAAGCAACCGGATCCTGTTGTGGTCTCTATATTCAAAACACAGACGGCTAGCAGTCATATATCTTGGACTAATGTTTATTGATAAAAGGTTTCAGAAATATTGTCGGGATCTTGAAAAAAAGCGTCTTGAGCCCTTGATCAAAAGCTTGTGCCCCTGGATATGAGCGTATTACCAACGGAATGGGAGTTTGGTGCATATCCAAGACTTGAAGGAACGCAGACGGAATAAGGGTGAGCCTGAATCGGCAATACAAACTTTAATAAGAGTATTTACAACGGATCCGATCTTAAAATTCCTGGTGAGAATGCGCAAAAAGGTAGCGTATAAGGTTCTATTTGTGTTACAAAGAAGCCATTAAAATGTGTAATGGAAATCCTCCGTATTGATAGCACTATCCACTATCGCTAATTGTCTTCCTCTCGAAAAACCCTTCCAATGATAAAAGCCGTTAAAGCGTTTGTCTTAACTTGTACCAGGAGCGAAATTCACGGTTATATTCTAAATGTTCAGGCCATCATAACGCTAAACCGTTTACACACGCATCCAGTTTATAATCTTACTCTTCCAACGAATGTTCTTTAGAAATGAAGTCCACGTCAAGTGTAATAGTGACTCTCTCGGGCCGTATCCAGCCGACGAAAGGCGCAGCAACCCAGGTTAACTCATACCGCAGAAAATATGCCTTTCTGCCGGCATGCCGACTAGCCTTCCTCCAATTTCAGCCCACCATCACTCGCCAACGATGTCCCCATTAGGCTACTTTTATATGATCTTGACTTTAATCTTCTAGAGTAGCCAGCGGTGAAGCTTTGAATTCCGCAATTTGAACTGCAGGGGTGAACCACCCAGTTGCACAGTGTGACGGAAAACCTGCGATCGCGACGCCGTCGAGTGGATACGTTTGACGATCTCCACCCGAAGCGAGCGCCCCCACGCAGCCCAGCCTATGGATTTCTCCTTATCAACGCCCAAAAGAGCTTGGTCTCGCTTGTGCTTAAGCGAAGAATCCACGAATGAGCTGAAGATATTCGCGAACGTGGCCTGCAGAGAGCACCAATTCTTAGCCTGCTTCGGGGCAACTTCGGTCACAAAAAGCCCCACGGTATCAAGGCTTGCGCTAAATTTCTGGCGTAGAGGGCCCCCGCTGTGTGTTAGGTGCTTTGCAAAGGATTTTCTTAAACTTATTTTCTTTCCCCGTTCCTTTTTTTTTTTTTGGCTGTTTCTCGGGGAGGGGATTGAAGTATAATATATAACAGGCATACCCAATAAACTTTTCTTTCCCCTGTGTCAATGTCAAGTCTGGCGAATGACAGGAACCACCGTTACCGCCAGATAAACCCTCAATAAAAATTCGACGGAACAGTCCCCGTTGTTTTGCTTTGTTAGGTTCGGTTCGGCTTGATTAGGGTTTGGCCTAGCTTTGGTTAGAAAATGAAACTCTTCTGCAATTCATTTTTACCAAACCTACTCCTTTCCAATGTCGACTAGAAGTTGGCCTGGTTTACTATTACTTGGTTCATACTATGGATCTCGTGGCTACCCGGATACCTTGCGATCTGGCTCGGGCCAGCGGCCGAGATAGTAGTCCTCGATAATGTATCGCGACAGCCATCGGGACAGATGTTCCGGACTTTCATTCAGGTCGCAAACAAACCTATTCACACCAACGCGCCGAGAAAGCGAGCGATTCGGAATCAGAAGGACCTTCCCCTCTGGAGGTTGCTAATGCTAGGGCCTCCGCGGCCGCCACGACATCCGGCAACGATTTTCCAATCCCAACAGTCACCACGCCACCAGGACCCAACAAAAAGATCGGGGCTATAATTGGAGGAGTCGTTGCTGGCGTAGCGGTTATACCGGCTATAGCCTTCGGTGTGGCCTGGTATCTTCTCCGCAGCCGTGAGATGAAGAAGAAGAAAGCCGCGCGGGAGCGGAGGGCACGTGAGCGAGAGCGGAGGCGGAGGGAGCGCGACCAGCGGAGGAGAGAGGAGGGAGGTGAACGGGGCGACGAGATTGATCCACCTCCTTATGCCAGCCGAATCGGGTCGACCTCTACACGAAAACCAAGCAAAGGCATGGATGATACGACGATGAGCTGGACCTAGACACTCACGCCTCTTCATCGGCAAGTCGATCTGGAAATCGGAAGTCAAGGGATACACGTATGAACAGCCACGGCCACGCCAGTTATGATATAAAGCCGATTTGACCGTAATATTGGGGCCAATGCGTTCGAATCGAGTACCTACTGTTTTAAAGTCTCTTAATGGCAAAAGAAGATTAATAGTTCATTGTCGGCCAAGGCTGCCTATTACTTATATTTTTAACGCGTTTATTCTTATGAGAAATGTAGGATCAAGCGTTGGATCACTCTTTTTGGCATACCCTTGCATGAAATTTTATCAACGGCGCCGGGTATGTTTAGGTTCGCTTTTTGTTTCTCGTTTTTTGTACTTTTTTTTTTTTTTTTTTTTTTTTTTCTTGCGATTCGCTAGACAGAAGTGAATGGAAAAAGTTAGTATCTACGAAGAGATCCACTCCTGAAGATTCCATAATACATGAGACCAGGAAAACAAAGGCCCGGTGCCCCTCCCTTACTACGGCCGATAGCCCTCGTAAGACCGAGATATTATTCCGAAAGCCTCCCACGCGACGAAGAATTGGAGAAGCTATTACGTGAGTTTACCTGATATCGCGATGCCTTAACCACTACGTTACCACCGATGTTTACGATATTCGTAGGGATTCACAGTATATGCAAGTTCGCATAGTCGGGAGCTGTTTTTTTTTTTTTGTATATTTCGAGTCGCGTTTTTACGCGATGGTGTCCCATATCACGACTGATATAATGTATCTCCATATCCATTAATCTGGAGTTACATCGGCATATATTTATAGTGTATATGATCTTAAACTGAAAGAAGCGATTTTTTCTACAAATGTGAAAGGCTGTTAATTTGAGATAAGCTCCCCGTAAGATAGTACTTTGAAGGCACCCTGAAGTTGTGGTGAACTGGCCGGATTTCGGCGGATCGATCAGGATTTCTCCAGAACTTGGATGCTCGAGTTTATTTTTAATGTAACTACTGATATACGATTGACATCTCCATTTGGTAACACACAACAGAAATAGAGGAATTATCATTATATTCCTTAGTATGATTTCAGATATCTTGCGTCGTGGAGAAAGTCTCCTAGGCCGTCCATTTACCGGTGTCACTTATATTTAGCGTATAGGCGTAATTTGCGCGTCTACTACTTCTGTTAAATTCCAAATAGCCTACGATCCTTGGTGGCAATTAAACAGTCTCGTTACCAGACCTTAATTTTAGCGCAGCGTTAAAAATTAAGCAATTAGACCCTTAATTACAGAACCTTTTGTTGATAGTAGTTTCGCGATTTATACGCAACGACTTCATCATAATCGTCGAAATCGCCCTCAATCCGCGTTTGAAGCTTATACAAAATCAAAATCAAAATGAGAAATGACAAAGGAAAGAAAAAAGGAACAAAAACTCTGCTCCAGTTTCCTCCAATACTTCTTCTCACTGTCACTTGAGATCGAGACTCTTTATCGCCCTTTGTATATTTCTTCCTGAGCTCAATTATGAAAGGCAGCTCGTCCGGGGCGGGCTAGGTTTGAATTTTCCCTACACCTTTAAGACTTGAACTGCCACAAGCTAGATTTCCCTTTAGTACAATATCCAATTTTACTCCATCTCAGAATTAGTCCATCAAAGTATACCAGAAAGGAATTTTGTGTCGGGCCTAATTTCAACTGAAAAGCGCTTTCAGCTTCTTATTCTGGTAGATCTGCGGCGTTGGCGTGGCGGATCCATGTTGTTATCGCTGCCCGCCAGGTCGTTTCTGGTCAAGTTGGAAATTGTCAGCTTCAACATTCCCACTGTTACGTAAATGCATGCGGAGAAAACTCAATATAGTTAAATAATCGCACTAGCTTAGCTTACCTATCATTTACCAGCGCTGAGCTACCTTCACGGCGAGGTGTGTATTTGGGCGGGGGCGTCTGCGGTCTCCGGCGTCTCGCAGGCTGAAGAAGTGATTGCCCCGTCAATCGTCCATTGATATGGCTAGCGGTTCTCCCCGCTGAATCGCCTACGCCGGTAAGGTACCGACTTTCGAAAGCGATTTTCTTCAACTCTTCAATGACTTCTTGCACTGCGGCATGAAACTCTTGCTGGGCTCTGATTTGCCTGTCTTGATTGTTCAGGATATGGAGGAGTAGACGATTGGTTTCGTTCGCGCTATTCGTCTGTCCATTCCTATCAGGCACTGGCTCCTCCGACAAAGGTGCGCTTATCTCTGGTACAGGGTTTTCTAACAGAGTTGGCCTGGTGGGAGTGTTGGTGCAAACATCTCGACGATAGTTTGAGCAGCCTGCGGTCTTGGAGAAATTCGCGGCGCGGGATATGAATTGCCGGATTGGACTGGTAAACGCTTATTTGCCTTATTTACATCTCCAGTTGGTTGTGGTGTCTCCTGGCTTTGACTTGTCCCAGAATTCAAACTGATTGTTGAGATATTATCCGAAAAACTCAAGTTGGGACTATCTGTCCTAACTGGAGTCTCGCCACTTTCCTCAGTAGTAAGAGCTGAGATTTGACCTAATGGTCGGACTGATGACGAGCGCTCCTGAGAATTTGTGTTCGAATGCCTAGCCCTTCTGGAAACTCGCTCAAAGTCTGAAGTTTCGGCCGTTGCCTTTCTTTTGCTTTTATTTATGGAACTCCAATTTCCGCCGTTCGGTACCGCGTTTCGTGGCAAAAATTGTATGTCTCCTTCTTGGTTGCCGATTTGAGATCCTCGTGGAGCGTCAGTCCCTCTCACAGGACATACAACTCGATATGAAGTGTCATCGTCACTGTTCTCGTCGTTACTAGCATCGAGATAGCCGCCTCGGGGTAAAGCTTGAGCCCTGTCATTTCGTCGGATTCCCTCGGTTTCCACTCTCATATTATTGTTCTCGTGGTTCGCGGGCCTTTTCGTTGCCGGGAAAATATATTCCTCGTCGCCATCACTTTCGGTATCGTCGGTATCAACTAAGATACTTGCCTCAGCAGGAATTATAGCGGAACTGCCTTTGCCTTTCGGAATACGTGACCGTTGCATACTGTTCAAAGCATCAAGAAGCTCCTTATCGTAGAATATGCACCTGGCGTACACCCAGTACAAATTCAAATTGTCGTTGAAAAATTCCGCCCTCACATGCCTGTCCGTCCAATGACGGAGGTGCTCTGGCTGTAATATACCTGCTTTCTTTAGAGTTTCCACGCCCATGCGTTCCTTGCCTCGTAGGGGAACGCGATAAGATTTTTGTGCATTTCATAAGCCCAGTGCCTAAGCATGCTTTCACGGATTCGTCCTCCCGCTGGTCATTTGTAACTTTACCGCCAGATTCGAAAGAGTAGTGGCCGCAGTATTCCCACCTCCCATCACTCCTTTTGCAGAAGACAGGCAGGATACTATCCAATGTCCAATCCTCGAATCGGATGAAAGCGCCATGATTACCAGGCTTGCGTGGTAAATGAGGGTTGAATACAGGGTCGAGGTTCACATACGTATCTACCCGTAGTCTTACTCGCTTTGGTCTCGGGGTTACATTGCATATCGAGCCGACCGGACTCCCTCCGATGGCTTCACTTATCAAGCTTCGGGAGAATGAGGCTGTTCGCTTAGGCGCGTCGGAGAGGCAAGCGGCAAGGGAGTACGTTGATAGACGCGATCGGATGAAGGGCGGGCATGTCCACGACATGTTTTCTCGATTGTTTCTCTGAATCTAAAAGCTTTGCCTTTCTCGCTTTGACGAAGTCCGAACATTTCACTCAAATAGATTATGTATGCAGGTATATCCTTTGGCTTCTTGAGCGGAGGTAGAAGGTATCTCGTTCCAGAAGGTGCATTGCACTGTTACGAGCGGCGCAATTTATGCTTGTGCTAAGTAGCTTCTAGCGAGGTTGAGAAATAGGTCTTCCTTCTATGTCAATTATTTTTGGTCGAAATGGTTAGCTTGATATCTCCTACGATCGTAGAAGACATCACTGGAGAGATCTTTAGAGATTCATCTCACATTGTTCAGAACTGTAAGATGTTCCTATTCAGCGATGATATAATGTTTGTATCTGTTAGCTGCGGCTGTACAGGCTCCATTTATACAGAGCCCTCTACCTCGTGCTGTAGTAACGTCTCCTACGAATTCAAGCCCTAGTATTAGACATGAGAGTAGTCTTCCGCTTTAAAAAATTATTTCCAGAATTTTCCTATCGATTCGCGTCCATTCAGGCTCTTTCTCCAGAATATCGAGAATTTTCTCGATCATAAGCTTATAAGTGGCCCATATAACAAACATTCCGCAAGAATTGTGCGCTACATATTAAAAAAGGATCTCAGTAAACCAGCACGCCTTTTCATCAACAATGCATCTTCTTGTACGCCTATAATGCGTACAGGATCAAAATCATCCCTGCTCCTTTAAAGGCTTCATCATGGGAACTTACAGAGAAATGTCCTTTCGCGATAGTTCAAACACCACCGGTTGCCAAGTTCGAAACGCTCAACACCAACTCCTCTTCTAAACGTTAGCTCGGAGAAATTTTTTCGAACTACTCGTTGCCAGCAAGTAGGAAGATGACGCCCCAGGAGAATTTGTAGAAGATATCTTGAAACTTCCACTCACGTTCCCATTTATTCGAAAACAATTTCCATCCTACTTTTCCAGACTTGTGATCTCAAGAGAGCTCGGCGGGTCCATCAGGGCGAAAGACGGTAAATTCGATGGGAAATTGATCCACAAGTGCTTAAGCGGCGACTGGAATCGATTTATGCCACCTTTCCCGGGAATAGCTGGAGCAGAGCTGATACTTGAGACTGTTGCTATTCCCGAAGGACAATCAGAGCTTCGCTTAGGCCCTGTTCCAATTTTTTGTAAAAGGCTGCCTCACAGTGGGAGTACATGGGGTCAGTAGCTCTACTTTCACCACGATTTGTATTCTTTAAGCTAAGCCTATGCATAACACTATTCCGTTCTCCACCTCAACGACCAGGTGAAGTTTCAAGAGAGGGAGACCAAAGATGTCAAAGATATGATCCGCTACTGGTCTAACGTCATGTCGGAAAAGCTTCAAACTAGCAAGCGTCCGACTTAGGTTACAAATGTTCTTGCAAAATCTAGTATTAAGGTCGATCATTTCGAACTCAAGAACGTCACTAGGAGAAAATTCTTGAATTTTCAACAAAGAAAAGCTAAAAGCTTTCTGGATATATTTCGAATTTGACCATTACGACCCAAGTCTATACCGAAGGTTAGAAGAAGCCAAGAATTCTATTGATAAACACACGGTTTCCGAACCTGTTAAAAAGAAAAGGAGTCGAGAGAATTTTGACGATGGAAATAGTGGGCAGGACTTGGAAGGAGGAAGTAAAGAAAGGCTACCTTTAACATAAGCCCTGCTCGAAACACTAGGAAGGGCCGCACGGGGAATGAAAGTCTCAAGGAAGAAGACGACGATGAAACGCACCTCTTATGATGAATTAGCTCGCATTGTTATAGACCAGGGGTAGAGTTCACCACAGCTTGTACCAAAGCTTTCAGGCTATATATTCAGCAACGTTTATGGATTTGCTTTCAGTCTCATCGATGTGAATCTCATGTCGTAGTGAGGCGGAGGCTGTAGTCCAGAACAGCCAGTAGTAAGATTCTCTTCAATTGATACTCGGTCTCAAAATATGCATTCGCATAATTTGTCGAAAATACTCTAAGTACTACTCAACGAGGTAAATTCGTAGGTCGGACTCTTTTACGATCAATTTGTGGCAATAACCATCTATAATTCGTACTACTTTGCTTAAAGACCTGCGCTTAAGTAACCTGGCGTAGGCTTGATAGGCATACAAAACTGCAACTAACAGTCTGGGAAACACATTGCCACGGCAGAGCATGAGAATAGTGCCGCTGTTTCTTTGAACCTGAACCAAGCAACATAAGTGAAAATAGTCCTAACATCTCTATCGAGATATTGAATGTAAATCAAAGCATAATTGTTTTCGTGACCCTTTATAGCCTGTATCCCCAGCTCAAAAGGCTCTCTTTTAGAACAGCACCAGAAGCCGGTGCAAAAGGCTAGATAGACCATTGGCTGTTGCCCAAACCAATCAGTTAGCGCCTTTTTGGAGTTGTTCCGACAATTTCAAGGTAACAAGCTTCCCAAATCGTCGGATTCTTTAATACCTAATCTCATTGCCTGAATAGCCTGTTTTTTTTTTTTAACCAAATAAGAACATACGTATCAGTGTACAAATAAACAAACGCCAAAGTGAATTCTGCCTAGGTCAAGTTTGCTAAAACCAAACCAATTCGTATTTTATTTCACACTCACAGTTAGATCGGATTCGCCGTGCAAATAAACGGTATCTTAACAGTTTCGCTCGAGGTTTTCATACTATTGGCATACAAAGCCCTATGATGCTTTGTTCCCCCTAACAAACAACCTAAATGCAGATACCCGTGATTTTGTCACATTTAGCCAAGTTCTAAGCTCTAAGATGTAAACAAAGAAATCTGCTATCCTTAATATTATCCCTATAACGCGCAGTCACCTAGCAATTGCTTATACTTAAAGGCAGGCGTGTCTGTTGTCTATGTTTACTTTCTCCAAGCTTATATAATTCATTGTGCTCAAGGTATGGTTCGCAAGTCTGAATCGACCCTTACCAATATTTGCGATGAGCGTAAAACAACCCTGCATTCCCATTCCTGCACGAAAACGAACCCTAGAAACCATGGACAGGAACGAAACTCCAAGCCTGTGGCCGCAGTTAATAATCGATACGTACGGTTACCCCTATGACAAAACCTTTATCCCCAGAAGTATACGCGCTCAACGTCCCAGAATATTTCCTCGGGATGTCATAGCCAAAGCCTATAAGACCGACGCCATACGAAAGGACTTCCAAGAAAAGGGCGGTAACTTAGTATTGAAGTATCCGAGCCAGACTGGAACCCTTACATGCCGGAATGCCCGGGAGCTCCAGGTGCCGATATGACCATGAACCTGAAAGATATCCCTTCGGAGCATCGGAATTTCAGGAGGGCCAGTTAAGATATTCTGCGAAAGGGACTCTGCTAAATATGAATATGTCGGTTGAGCAAGCAAATCTTCTATCTGTTGGTATAGAGTAGCAATCTGATATCAGTTCCAGCAACTATCGCATCGTATACTAGAATTGCAAATTTACAGATGCGGAGCTACGACACAACGACATCAGAACGATGATCCAATCTTGGTCAAAGGAAATCGCTGCAGATATCAGGAAGACCAAGGCTCAGCGCGAAAATGTGCGCGAAAAGAGGCGCAAAGAGGGTGAATCCACGGTTCTTCCCAGCCCAAAAGGAAATGGGTACTTCAGGCTCTTGAGATTTCTGATATCGATGTTGTGAATCTGGATGATTACACTGCGGAAAAGATATCTGAGAGAATCAGTTACAAAGCCAAGGAGAATCAGGTGGCCGTTTACTGGGTATACTTTCATTTTGATCACTACGACTCAGGCGTCTATGAGAAACTGGTGCAGCAGATGGCATCCATGTAACCGATCAGTTAAAAAATGCTGCTAGTTAGGACGTTTTATTACGAGTGACTTGGGAGATTTTAAATCACAGATAGGATGAACGCAGATAAAGCATTCCAATTTTTTCCAAAAATTTATTGGAGGATTTCGTAGTAAAATCGTCGATTGAATCGTTGTTATAAGCAGACCCTTTCCCGCGGTCAGTTTTCCTGGTAGAGGAGAATATCAAACTGGAATGAACATGGATCAATAGACTGAAGTTATTATATACCCGTCTTAAACAACTTCTCAGGAATACCTTGTATGGTATTATAACGCATCATCAGAATAGCTGGATGAAGAACGATACATCTGCGGAAATACTCCTCGGCAAACCTAGTTGACATATTACAAATATGATTGCGAGGAACGGAAAAGAGAACCGATCATGGAATATGTTTGGATACACAGTTTACAAAGTATGATGATTGCAAAGAGAAAAGAGATTGACTGTATTTCAGATTTTAGCAGTAGTTCAGGTAGGGTCCATGCTAGTATGTTAGCCTTCCTGCAGATATCCGCGTAAAGCTAAGAAAATTGTGTACGTTTTTGTCACTGCCGGTATCAACACTCCCAGTAAGCTGCAGACGCTCCAGACTTTGAAATAAAGAGATCGAAAATGCGCTAGCGCAACGTCGCTAGCATATTCCTAGTTAGCCATCGTGATATAAATATCTTCATCTTCGTCTCTTGGACACAGAGATCTTACCTGTGTATCTAAAGCTTACTCTTTCCACTCCTCGCTTGTATAACCCAATCGTCCTATACCTAGAAGCCAGTTCTATAATATCTTGATAACAACATCAGAGTCATGTTTTGCGAGGGCGAGTTTTATTTTCCCGACGAAGACAGTCAGATAGCCCTTCCTCAAGGATCTTTGCTATGGCCAGAGCACATCACCGAATTTTCCAAGGATCCATATGACAAATCCTCTTTTCCACAAGTCGGGCCCAATAATCCGAAACTTTTCTCGCGTCTTATCATCAGTACAGTCCTAGTGGTAGTACTCGAGGCAATGACGTCAAAGTAAACCAGAATAAGGATCGGCCTTACTTTTCCGAATGGTACAAATGCATGAAGCCATACTGGAGCCCGCATCTTCCCGAGCAGGCCGGAGCGCCTGGCGCCGATGTTACACTTCAACGAAGAGCTGTCTCTCGGAAACGGTTCCAGTGTTTGCTGTCGGGCAAGTGCGAAATGGGAATATGTAGGGTAGGTAGTCCTGTCTATATATATATAATACGTCTTCGTTATTGTGAGTTAGACTCCGATTGCGCAAATACTCTATAGAACGGTTACTCACAATGCAACGCTTTGAGCAGCATTACGAAGTCATCACTCGAAACGACCCTATCACAGCGGTAGAACGAGCTCATGTGTCCATTGATAAACTTATAATACCTGGATTTCCAAACTTCAACGTTCTATTAGTGCGAATCCGGACGGCGAAACATGGGAGAAAGAGGTCTTAGCGGTTGCAGGTATCGATGTCGATGCATTGGACTTAAATGATGAAGCTGGCTTTTTCATCAAAGCCAAAGAATGGTTTGAAAGGGGCATTCTTAAAGCTCACTGGATCTACTTGGACTTCCAATTTTACGATAATAACCTTTACAGGTTGTTAGAATGGTATGATCAATGAAATTGATAAGAAACAACGGCTCTAAGGGAGCGCTGGGGCAGTACCATAAATGGTAGAAAATCGGTTGTTTAACATAAAATGTAACAATCAAAGAACTAGTATCAAAATGCTAGGGATAAGTCTTCTATTCTAGGGAATTAAAGCATGAGTTGAGAAATGCGCCGATGTGTAACAAATTGCTAGCGTACGACTAATCTCGCTAGCTCGATATCGGCATACGTCAAAGATAAATCTTCTATTGAACCTGCTCCTATTATTTATTGTATCAATCTTTTGAGGACATATGAATAAGATATTTAATATTGCATAGTATTTAGAAGCTTTAGGCTAATAACTGAAATATGGGAAGAGAAGGAGGGAAAAAAACGGAACTAGGGTGTTTGTACTTTTGACCTGTACAAACACTCCAATAATCCCCCACGTAGTTACGGCTTTCAAAATAACTTATAGCAATCGTGTCGATTTCTCTTGGAAGTACTGCTACTCCGAACCGTCCAGTGGCTTTAATAAAGCGCAACTTGCTGTAAAGGCCCAATAACATCGAAAAATACACCTGTATATTACTTAAGGAATAAAGGCGAGAATCCTGCAAAGATATGAACAATATTCCCCCTTTCTTGACACGTACATGTACGCGTTTTACAAGCATAAAGTTTGAACTCCGCATCATCGCCTTGGAAGCGCGTTCAACCAAACACGACTTCGGTACTTTGATATCCCGTTGCCAGAATTGAATCTCCTACGTGCTCATCTCAAGAGCGTTGTTTTTCGTACTTTTCGTTTTTTTATTAGAAGACGCTAGTCATGTCAACGCTTTTTGCACTGCAGACTGCAATATGCCCGTTTCTAGCCCTATCAATTATGTCTTGACAGCTGTCAACGATACCCCCAATTTTGGGAGCTTTCCTGGATGATCATATCAAACTTAAATATGATTTCAAGAACGGTTTAATAGGCCCAGATGTCCTCCGGGATGGACTACGTGAACATTTCCAACATCCCTCACATCGTTTCATGTACTTCGAAAAACAATGGCAGTGGAACAAAGAATCATGATACCACATCCCGTTGTGAAAGTGGAGTCCTCCATAGCCTTTTTTAAAACTCTATTATATTGCATGGCTTTTGACTGTCAGCTGATATATATTACCCCCTTTATATACCTTTGTTTACCAGGATATTCCCTTCACTCGAGCGTGAAGCGGATTTTACTAGACTCGCCATGCATAAAAAGGATCGCAGATATCCATTGACATAGGGAAGTTGAACCAAGGAAGCGACGCCGGTGGCTGGACGCCCGCATTCTGAAAAACACGTCTAATTGTTGCAATAATAATACGTTACATTATTGCTATTTGCTACTAGAAAAAGGAGTCACGGCCTCAAATAGCTATCGTTTGCGAAAGTCCAATAAGAGGAGGGACATGGAATAATGCAGGCGCCGGGTAAAATGCAGATCAACGCACGGTCAACGCGAAAAAAACAAAAAGTTATAAATCAGCAAGTCCAATCTCGTCGAACAAATTGTCAAGTGAAACGTTATATCGGCAGATTAACATTTTTAGGCTACCCGTAAAAGCACGGGGTACGATCCCGTTGTAGTTCTCCCGTGAAAAGTACAAAATTCTAATGATGGTAATTTTTTTTTTTTTTTGGTTTCGTTCGTAGTATATAACCATGGACAAATCGATACTTCATTGACAGGTACCTCTATCGTACTTGACTTTGTCCAGTAACACAAAGGCTATCAAGATATTGTATGATATCATATCAGTGCGGACCTGCAGTGAGAGGCTTTTTGGTCGATTGTGCCTTATCAGGATTTTCCGTTCTGTCGGAGGTTTGATCTATCTTCATGATCAAGGTGTAGTTCTACTTCATATATCTTGTGATGTTGGCAATTGGGGCTATCCTCGGTCGGACGTGTGCCGATAACGTGCTTCATTTCCAGTTGACGTGAGAAGCGATATCTACAGGGTAAAAAAAAAAAAAACGCTTAAGCTAAGTTCCGAAGACAAAAAAAGGATTCGTTCTTAGCATCGTGTCCCGATCCATTGGCTATCATCTCTATCGACAATCGGGACGCACGCGTATTCTTATCTTCGGAGAGGGGCTTGAATTATATATCATTAAGCTCTGCCAACACCTATGGGCGCGTTTCTTTATCTCAGCGGAGCTTCGAAAAAAAAGTAGCCTTTCCGCTGAGCGCGTTTCATGGTTTTCGTGGAGGAGTCCGTAGAGCTAAATTAACAGATATTTTCAAATGTTTGAAATGCGCATGAGCGGAAATATCAACTCCCCACACTCTGATTCGTTCCTCTTTACTACTCCTTCGACTTGTGCGATGAACATAGACGAAAACTGCTTCGAGGGTCTTTGTGATAACTCTGCGTTGGCGTGCTACGTTCTCTAACTCGTCCGTTTGAATTCTGCAGTTCAATGTTCAGGCGGGCTAAGGGCGTTCTCTTCTCCACACACCACGGGGTAGGGTTTTTTTTTTTTATTCAGTAAAAGCATGGAAAAACTTTCTATTGATTTTGGTCAGATTTATCCGATGCCTGCTTGCGTCAATTTCCAGCAAATCCACCTAAATTTTAACCCTGTCCTTGTCTCCTGCGACTTTCAATAGGATGTTCCTGTTTGCGATCTGCGATATTGTGGATAGCTTTCGTTTTGTTGTTTCCACAATCTCGCATCGGACAAGTTTCCCAATTTGACTGTAGTAACAGTTCCATTACCACCTCTATTTAGCGTAACGCAAAGCCGAGAAAGAAAGAAGCTAATGTGGAACTATAGTACGGATCCCGGAACAATAAAATAAAAAGGAAACATTCGTGAACGATTTAGAGACTCAAGATGTTCGATGACATAAACATTTTTATCAGCTTGAAAAGTAAAGCTCTAAAGGTTAACCGCCCAACCAACTTTTGCAATATTTTAAGCCCCATCTTCGGGAATGATACCAAGGCGAGCTCACGAGCCTAAAACGAAACGAAAATTAGATATCCGAGGACCTCACTTTACCATTTAGCATCTTGCGTCTACGGATAAGGCTGCCTATTACAGATATTAAACATGCATTCTTTACAAGAAATGTTTCTCCAAGATTTGGCCTCAAGGCAAAATTTACAAGGTTTCACAGGCGATATCTCTAATAAACATCCCGAGGTAAAATATATTAAAAACGTGAAAAAATAAACGTGAAAATTTGCAGATCTGGTAGTTCGAGATGTTTCGGCTCGGCTGGTATATTTTCAGTTAAAAAGGCTTTTTGTTCTTTCCTTCCCACGGGCGGCAATATTATTAGCTGTGGAGCCAGTTTCTCAGTCTCCATAAAGTCTATAACGGACGTATAATTTGCAAAGCATATCACAAAAACCCATGGAAGATTTGTGGGCCTCCACGGATATGGTTCCTGTTCCTTCACCTTTTTGGAACACCAAGCAATGATCATCGCAGGACGAGGATTTCGAAATGAAGTCATCACTAACGTTCCAACGTTTTGTTTACCAATGGAAATCCTTAATTACGGTACAGACGCCCCTAAAATGTGATAGAGAACTCTTTATTTTATAACAACTTGACTGGTCTATAACGGCACACCGGGGGGGAATAAAAATGTGAATCGCTAGCTTAAGCTAACTTCAAAACTTACTAACCTAACCGGCTTAGTTATTTGCTATATTCAATCCACTTTACGATAAACACAATCTTCTAGTAAACAAAAAAGATTGATTTTTTATAATCACGACATTACGATTACATTCCTGTAAAAGCTTTTTTTTACTGTTGTTTACTCTTTTTGCCGGAGGAACGGAATGCCGTCAAGCCGTGTCGATCGATAGCTACTCTTGAATACACTTCTGCGCCAATCCGCCAGCGAATTGTGCGCACGACGATTTAAACGAAGTTCTAGAATCCGGTAAACAGAAAATTTTGCATTGCCGCCAGACATGCCGGACGACACCAAGACACCAAGACACCACACCACCGATGTCATTGTCTTTTGCCCACACCTAAACTCCGACTCCCTTTTGCCTTGCCTCTTTCTATAAACATAACCACCAACAGGGCTCCACGTTTTTCTTCGGTTGCATCGTGTGGTGGAAAGGTAGCAGCTCGCATGCATCGCCGAGCCCCGATGTACGTGTCACTCCATTGTATAAATCCGTACTAGCGGAAAGTTTATTACGTCTAGTCCTAGTATTAAAGAAACAAACCGAAAGAGGCAAGACAAATAAGCGGCTTTTAGATCCTTTGCCAAAAGTTTAGATCGTTTAGCTTTTTTTTTTTTTTTTTTTTTTTGTGGATTTTAATGCGGAATTTACTGGTGCTTAGCAGAGCTCTATGTTTTGCAAGGAGTCGCGTGATACCTTGTCGAGCCTTAGCAACTTTCGGAGGTTTCCTTCCGTCCAAAACCTTCCCGAACAAATTCATCGTCAACTTCCGTCTAGCTATACATCTACATGGGCAATTTTCTTAAGAGGGGCTTTTTGCGGGTTTGATACGGAGACTTCACTATCTCGAGACTTGAGGATTCAGTTATCATTATTGTCTTTCCTGGTCTGTATCTCGAATAATTTTGTTGAATAAATACGAGGTTTAAACAGAGCAAGGTCCCCTTGATAAAAACCGCCAGGTTCCAAGCGAAAACCAACAAAAAAAATATCTTATCAAATTGCAATTCTGATAATGCTCAGCCTTTTTCGGTCTAAAGTCCCGCAAACATGCATTTCGGTAAGGAACCACCCGAAGTTTCTAGCTTCCCGGCTTCCAAAACTTCCCGATACATAACACAAACCGGCGATGAAGGCGAGAAGAAAGAGGAATGAACCAGGTAAAAAAAATTTTCTCCTCAGCAGATTCAACGGTTCCACGGTTGCCTGAATCGCTTGCTAGACTGGAAAATTTTTCTCCTCTAAGGTTATTTGGTAAGGCGAGAGATTGGTAATTGTCTTAGGGCTAGCATCACTAGATGGCGAAATATCATTCAATGGAATTGGCTTTCCGCTTGCTAGACCCTGAACTGTTCCAGAAAAATATCACCTATTCAATTCCGCCGTTCTGGCGCAGAAAGAAAGCTACCAGATCGTGAATATAATTTCTAATCATTTGAGATAATTCTCCGCCCGCTGGGTTGAGGAGTAATTGTGTCACTACCCGCAGCCTTACGGGTTTTTCTGAGATCTGAGCTCCTTACCTCCTGAATATCAGACATTCTAGAAAGAAAGAAAAAAATATTCGCACAATCGTATACTGTATCGATCCTATTGTTCCAATATTGCGAAAAATATATAACAAAATCTCTAAAGCGATCGTATCAGTGTACCACGTATCGTTAGCCCCCAACCCAGGGACCCATTTCTTTCTTTATACATGTCTCAGGTTCAAGGTCTCGCGGAAGCAGTCCGAATCGGACGCAGATTGGCAAAAAAGAATTACCTATTGAACGACAGTATTCCGTCGCAAAGATTTTTATTCCATCAACAGTTCTATCTCCGAGCCCCATGATGAAATGTCTACTCAGCTTCGCACTCTTAATACGTTTAAAAATATACCAGTTATAATATTATAATATTTATAACGATCTTTTATTAGTAGTTATTTTATTTTTATTACTTCTTTCAGGCTATTGCTCCAATAATAGAGAAATTCTCCAATTACAATTCTCGCGTGACTTGCCTGTGGTATATGAAAAATAACAGATTGAATTAAATGACGAATTACGTACTCTACTCCCCAGTCCTAGCTCTAAAATCCTATGTCGCATTTTTATCCCCGTTGCCGAAATCTTCCTCTCTTTGCCTTTCCTTCTCTAGTACTATATTAATTCTCCAAGGCGAAACGCAATTTCTATTTGCTATAGCGAACGTGGAGCGTGAGCCTGTCCCTGTCAAAATATCCATAAAAAAAATTTTTTTTTTTTTCTCCAAGAAAAACGAAATTTCGCGGGCAAAAAAGCAAACCACCTTCCCGAAACATCACCAAGTGCCGGAAAATGTTCATTCGAGAGGCCGGTATATTTTGTTCCCATGAATACATCTAATTTCGCTAAAAAAAAAAAAAAAAAAAAAAAAAAAAAACTACTATACTTTTGGTGCCCTTTGTATATTTTGAATAGGATTGTATGGTTGAGGAAAGAGCGAACTAGTCACTTTCTATTTGCAAACATTTTCTGTTCTCATTATTGCAAAAAGCCTAGAAGAAAAAAAAATCCGGCGCTCTGGAAACGGTGTGTTTTACTCATTAATTCCCGCTGCGAAAATCTTCTTTCAAAGGTTTGTAATGCATTAATGTATGCGTAAATAACGGTTCATTCTTTATGAGTCTTCCGTAGATACAATATGAGAGATTAAGGAAATGTTGTATATGCAATGTGTTTTTTTTATATCACCAAATGTTAATGCAATGAATGATGTATCATACATGATAAATGTGTCCGCGTAAACGTTAAACAAGTTAGACGTTAGGACCATGCCGTTAGTTAGTAACTAGTAAAGACTTCGCAGGGTATACTGTGCGAGAAAAAAAAAAAAAAAAAGATAATAAAATAATTTTCTTTATTCCAAAAAAAATGAGTAAGGAAAAAAAATGCCGTTGAGAAAACAAGGCGTTATTGTTCAACATATACACTAGAAGCAGAAACGAAAAAACAAGTGGTCCATCGGACTCTACAAATCAAAGAAACGAAAAGGAAAAGAAAGAAGGAAAAGCTTAAGCAGTCTGGCCCTTCGCAGGACGGGGACTACGAGCGGGAGGTTATTCAGCGCAGACTCCAGCCACGGGATGTGCTTGCCTCCAGCGACGGTAGAGTTACCCGAGATCGTGATGTTAAGACCCTTATCGAGGAGGACGGAGGCGAATTCGGCGAGGGTGGGGAGGAGGTGGCCGTTGATCGGGACGCGGTTCTCGCCACGGTGGAGGGTGAGGTCCTTGACGACACCGTAGCCGAGGTTGCCCATGCCTTCCATGGCGAAATTGGCAGTGAGGTCACCCTGTAAAATTATGTTTCGTTAGCACATGGAATTCATATATAAAAGGTTTAATATATAGGGAAATTTTTGTACGTACAACTTCGAGCTCGAAAGTAGAGGTATTGTAACGTAAAGCGTGGCAAGCATGTTCGTTCCATCATCGAGCGTCTTGTTCAGATCTGGCTGCCGTAAATCTTCGCACCGGCGAGCTTGTTGAAACCCTTGAGGTTGACGACCTTGTTATAATCGACGTAGTTGTGCAGGCTGCCCGACGCCAGCTCGGGCCTCGACCGCAGCGCGAGCCTGAAGCTGTCAGCGGACAGGGCGAGCGCGGTGAACTCCTTGAACGCGGTAACGTTGGCGATCTCCATGGGGTAGTTCGAGACGTCGATGGGGAACTTGTTGGAGAGGTCGAGGCGGGAGACGTTGAGGTACATGAACGGGGATCTCCTCGCCGCGGGTGGCTCGAGGAACATGGCGATGCGTTGGGCGTTTAGGTGCGCTTTGACAGGTACCTTACTGGTAACGTAGCGTTCTGGGCATAAGTGAAGTGGTCGGGTTGAGGGTTCGTCAGCGAGATGCCTTCGACGGTCAGCTTGGAGTCGTTGATCGTCTTTTGGGCGACGGCGGGGATGACGCCGAAGATACTATAAAAAAAAAAAGTAGCATGGTTAGTATAATGTATATAAATATGTATTATATGTTAAAGTTTTGCTGTGGAATGTCTTCAATTCCGTGACGTTTCTCTATTGAGCCGTTTGCGGATCTTTGTATTGTGTGACATCGGAATACGAGATATATCCCAATGCAAGCTCCTCTGTCGACGCATATCTCAAACTTCCCCCACAAAAAAAAAAGGGAACAGAAAACTTACAGTCCGAGGACGGCGGCGAGGATAACGGCGAGCGATACGATCAGATAGATCCACCATCTCCTGGCGCAGTGGCGCTTGAATCCACCGCTGGGACGGCTCCTAACGTTTTCTACCCTCTCGACATCTCCTCCTTTCTGAATCGACGTTGACGACATTGTTTGTCGTTTAGAAATGTAAAAATTTGCATAATAATTGGTGATGTTCGTCTGTTGTTGTTGATGTTGACCTCTCTTTAATTTTATTGTTGAATATAAAACGTATCTCCCACCTCCGATATATAATATCTCTTAGTATAATATTAATAAGCTTGTCCAGAAAAAGAATATTCCAAGAACCCTTCGAGATCTGTCAAATTATATATATAGATAATATATATGTGTGTTAACGTTATAATCGTCGTTCGGTGGTACTGTTAACGGTAACGGTGGTCCGTGGTGTTTCGTATTGATTGAGACTTGTCTCCGGACGTATATATTACAAAAGAATAATAAAACAGCCGGTTGGAATTTTCTCGGAATGTCTCTGTTCCTGGGTTAAAAAAAAATAAGAAATGAAATAAAAATACGGAAAAATAAAAAGAATAATAGTATGAAGACGAGATCTCTGGGAGAATATCTGAGGTGGGGAGGAGGAACCCGGGTGGCCTATATAGATCGAGGGGGTTGAAAAGATGCCTCGAGTTTGGGTTGGAACAGACGACACAGAGACAAGAAAAAAAGAATTAAAAAAAAAAAAAAACTGCTACTGGAAGGGGATCTCGCATGTGTTTTAAACGTCCTATTCGTCCTACAATCCAATGGTGTACGGCGGATGGCAAAAAATAAAAGAAGGTCCACTGACTTACTGAGCACTACTGGATTTTTCCCACACTCTAGTAACGGCGGAGTAGCAGTGTGGGAGGGGGAGTTGTGGTTGGGTGGTCGAATGGGTCCGGTCAGTCCGTATACTTGCTTTTTCCACTATAACAAATTCAATCAAGGAGTATAATTCCTTTTTCCTCTTTAAGTCTGGGTACACCCTCGTTCCTTCCGTTGCTTTTTGTGCTTTTTTGCCCTTATTTTTGCCTGCGAGAGCTGTGTGTCTTAGGATGTGGAATCAATAGAAAAATTCACTCTAGAACAAAGGAAAATTAAAGAGACGGCAGCTATTTTTTTTCTAATTAATCATTATTATTATTATTATTATTATTATTATTACTATCTCGTAGAGATACCATACCGCCCTTGTAGAATATCAAAAACGAAAATTGTTCGCCATGAGTATTATTTATTGTAGGATGATTAAACATGTTACCCAACGGACCAGGAAGAGGAAACGAAAAGAAAAAAAATATGACCGCAACCGTGGTTCTAAAGCTAGCACGAAGGTTAAATTTTTGCATATCACTCAAGCGCCATCTCCCAAAAACGGCATGCCAGATTTAGATATATCGATCGGTAAGGGGAAAAAAAAGGAATGTTTAGTTTAAAGCTTAAAGAAGCAGTAAGGAATCACCACTATCTCATTTCAATTCATTGAATTCAGTTTAATATCCGCCTAAACATTAGAACAGGCCTCCGAACGGAGGTGTTTTCAATGCGAATACACAGGATTACTTACTATACTGCTACGGAGGGATAAATTGAGATTATGATTATAGAGTTTTGTGCGATAAACAGGAACTTTTTTCTCATGGGTACACAAGGGGTAACTCTAATAATGGAAGGAACAGGTACACCTTTCATAGTGCTGAGTGACTGAGTATATTTTTGTAAAATCCGAACATGGTTATAGATACCCAGCGGCAGTGATTGCTAAAACAAATTTCTGTACCTTGTAAAAGCAGGGAATTGTAATTAGTCGTCGTGTACTTAATTTTTGCGGGGAAACAATGTGGGCGCTCCACCCTCCACCTTTGCGTTCTTTGGGGTTGCTGTGGAGGATAGGAAAAAAAAAAAAAAAAAAAAAAGCCCCCAAATCCTGTTCGTTTTCTAAATGATGCATCCCAGCTGCCTTGAACATGAAAATCCCTACACTGTTTCTCCTTTTAGTGGATAGCCAAAGGGCAAAAAGAGAGAGAGAAAGAACAAGGGAAGTTCGTTGTTGTGTGTGGGAAGTGTGGATTCAAGGGCCCGCCTCTTTGAGATTATACGAGGAACAAGAAAGGTAGAAAAAAACAAATATACATACAAAAGTCCCTCTCTGTCTGCGATTCGCTGTTGACATGTGCCTGTGAATTTTCTTGTATAATTCCTTTTTTCCCTGCCTTTTATTTATCGGTTTTATAATTCCTTTTTCATTCTCTTCCTTTTTATTTTCCCTTCCGATTTTAGATGCATGCAAGGGAAGGCACCAAGGAACATCCAATGGAAGAAGTGATACCAATAGGAAGGGGGAGGAGGAGAAGTAAAATTATTTTATTTTTATTTCCCCTCTGCCTCACACATTCACAGCTTGAGTCGAAGTTGTTTTTTTTTCGCCTCGGACGACTGCCGCATGTGAACCCTACAACACTTGACGACCTAGACGACAATACAGACGCCAGCGTTATCCTTGTTCTTTTGATGCAGCTCGGTGCAAGAATGAAATTCTCCTTTGCTTGCAATCTGTTTCGAAATAGGGACATTAACTCGGTGATCGTATGGAATGACGAAATTCAGCGAATATCAGCCATCATCCGTCCTTATTGTTATGTTCAGGTGCTATTATATTTGTAAATTTAGCTTTTTGTAAAAACCATAACCTGACGCCCCAGTCCTTGCCGTCCGTACTGTGTCTCTCACAATAAGTCCGTCTCTCCTCCGTGTTTCGCAGCTCACGGAGAGAACCTCAAAAGTTATTCTATCTTTTGTTCTTTTAATGTTTTTTTTTTCTTTTTATTTTCTAGATCGTGCACGCTGGTCAAAGCTTCTCTTTTTCTGAAATGAGCTGTTCCGGTTCCGGTTAACCATAGTCAGGCACCGTATATCTATCTCCTAATCGCTGGAGATACCCTACCTAAAGAAGTGCGAGATGCGATATCTCAAATTTCTCGCAGGAAGGAATCCGATATATCTTCTATCTTTTATTTTTATTATTATCGCCTGAAGATCAGAAAGCTTGACCTGGTATAAATGCCAATAACCTGACACTTACCATTTTGTTATCGGGTTGGTGTCACAAAGTTAAACTTTCTCCCTCTTTTTTTTTTTTTTTTTTTTTTTAATATAGCGCTATGAGACTGTACCAGTAATATTTTTAAAAAGAGGTCGGTTGGATCATTTACTACATCCGACGTTCTCGATAGTAGCACAATAATATTCTGATCCCTTGATGAATAATCTCTATCTACTGGATATCTAGACGTGACGACAAAGAGAGAGAGGGGAAAAAAAGGAATAATTATTCGGTGATACCTTGTCCCTGAATACTTTTTGTTCTGAGCCTCTCGCTGTCTCCGTTGACGGATCACACTCGCCTCGCAGCCAACAAAACAACTGGTCAAAGCTCAGGCTGCGGCTGGGCGACGCGACGTCACGAGTTCTGATTTGCTTTTTCTTTTTCTCCCCAACTTTTTCAGCTGCGATTTAATGACAGCCAATCGATTTACTATATCCAATTGGATCATATCATCACAAGATCCCACGACTGGATCACAGAAAAAAAAAATTTTTTTTTTCTTTCTCGCCTGATTCCTCACTTCCTTCTGAAGATTCGACGAGCGAATCAATTTAAGAAGGACGACTTCGAGAAAGACAGACGTTGTGAAACCAAGAGTCTGCCTTTAATTTTATCTAACGTGCCTGTCGTCATGAGTTATCCGCGGATGCGTTTATTATAAAATTAGAAACAGAAACAGGATTGTTGAACATGTGAAGCTGCAACGCTCTGAAAGCCTACCGAACGTCGAGACAGATCTAGAGCACAGACCATTAATAATAATAATAATAATAATAATAATAATAATAATAATAATAAAATAATAAAAGGGAACTTATTGAACAGCTTTATACCTAATATTATTCTTCTATTTGTACTGAGAGATATTCAGCGAGCGCTGTACTGTACAACAGGCTGGAGGTTTTAGATATGTGACAATAGCCCTTGTTCGACACTATTGTATCTAATAAAGATTGCTCGGAGGGTCGAGTATCAGCTTGGAAGGAACGAATACCAGCGAAGTGCTTCCCTTTCTTCACACACCGCGGCTTTGAGTGCCTTGTCGGAAGGTAAATCCGTTTCGGAGTAAATTTCTTTTTCAATCTCAGAGCTGGCGCTATACTAGCCACAGAATATAAGCCACGATCCGCTCTACTTGAAGCGGAGAGATTGAGGCGCATCTCATTTCAGGCATGCTTATATTTTTTTTTTTTAGTTTTCCTTTTTGCACGAGGTCCTCGGTTCCCAGATCTCAGGGGAAACAGAAAAAAGCGAAAAGCGATCCTCAACCTCACATATGCACGATTCTCAGATAAAGAAACTAGGAAGGCGAGGCCTAAAAAGTTTAAAAAAAAAAAAAAAATTCTGACTAGCTACAGTACGTCTTACTGCAGCTTTGCGAGAAACAGCGACACCGAGCAATAGAAGCCACTATCACGCCATGTAGCTTCACTGCTCGCAGCGTAAACTAGCCCTTGCTTCCCCGGAGAAGTTCTAACAGGGTAGGCAGCTGGAAATACTTCGTGACGAAGAGATATTTTTTTTGAGTTGGTTGTTTTTTTTTAAGGGTTCGACGCGAGACTGTCCCTGATACGATCGAGGGGATTTAGAGGAAACAGGAAAGCCGATTAGCCCACCAGCCTTCCGTATTCTTACTATCGTCCCGCGTTTGATTTCGTTTTAACTCTTTAATAGTAAAGTACTCCTTTGTGAACAATTTCTTATTTGTATTTTAACTCTTTTTTTTTTTTTTTTTTTCTGCGCTAATTCAAACATTGACATTTTGTTCTGCTTCCTTCTTCCTTATCGATAGAAAATCAAATAAACATTCCGAGGGACAAGATAAATGAAACGCCTGACAGTTGAAGAACACACGCAAAGCTCGTATCTGTAATTATAAAACAAAAAAAAAAATCCCTCGATCGCTTTCCCTCCGATAAAGTATCTGTACCCTGAAAAGGGTAATTTATCAGAAAAGAAATTCACCGATACCGAGATCTCATCTTGCAGGAGACGAAACGCCAAGAACGACGTTATGTTACCACCTTTCGGAGCTGCCTTCTCCTGAGGCTCATCCGTCTTTCGTTTTTTTACCTTTACCCGCGGAAACCCCACTTTGAGGATTAAGTCCCGAATAAAACAGACAAGGCTCTTTTTTTATTTCTTTTTTTCGATTCGATCTCACCGGCTTACCAGACCCTTTTGTTCATCTTCTTCTTCTTCTTCTTCTTCTCGATAATCTATTTTTGTAAACCCCGCCTGAGAAAAATGGCTATTGGCTGACGGAGAATGCCGCGCAACCTTCAACTTTCAAGTGCAGTTGGTATGCAAAAGTTTTTTTTTTTTTTTTAATCTATGTCACACGCCGGAAAATATCAATCTGCCTTGAACCTGACGATCGATTATATTTCTCTGCGGATCGAACAACTGGATAACTAACTACTGGCGAATAAATATTAGAGATGTGTTTTTGTGAATAAATATTTCTCGATTTGGGTACTGAGTTGAATGCGTACCCACGACCCGGGAATATTAAACTAAACAGATACAGCTTCCCAAATTCGCAATTTTTTAATACTTGGAGTTTTTAACACCGTTAGGAGAAAAGTAAATGATTATTTTTTTAGTTATCTTCTCTCTGCCGCAGGATTAACCAGGATAAGTCTTTCGTCTGCCGCACTTTTCGTTTCGCCGGCGTTGGCGTTCATGTGCAAGCTCGGCTCTTTTCTGTTTACACCTTCGCGCTAGACTGCGAGAAATATTGCCGAGCCGCCTTCCATGCTGAACTTAACCCTATTGTGCGGAGTAGTTTGGAGAAAAAAACATCCGGGATTTCCCACGAAGTGGAAAATTTTACTATGGCACAGCCTTGAAAAAACACTCCAAAATATTCAAGTTATCCTAGTAAACATTGGGCTTGGAACCTTTTCGATTTTCTTGGGGTCTTTGCCTTTTGGAAGACAACGGATTTGTTTTGTTTTCTGCATCCCGAGGATACAAACAAATCTAGAAACAACTCGCTGTTTGAGGGAATTGGAACATCGTCAAGGAACCCACCATGTTTTTTTTTCCATATAATTCCTCTACCAACCAAGCACATAAAGGAATGCTACTCCATTAGAAGCTACTGAATCTTTTGCGCAACATTCAGGAAATGAAATAGAAGCTACGGACGTCAGAGCCGCAAGGTTACGTTCACCACTGTATATACTTTTTCCCGTCGGCGAAAATATTTTCTAACATTTCGTTCGCTCGCTCGCTGAACTGCTGTAAAAAATGCAATTCTACGCCCAGATACAGCTAATATCAAGCCTATTCATCGACTACCTAGCCAGAAAAAGAACAAGAAAAGAAAGCCCCTATGGAGGCCAAAATAGAGAATATCCCGTCAGTTTCCTTGTTCATCGCCACCTCGGACAAGATGATTTGGCGGGTCACTCAAGCATAGTTGCAAAAATTTTTAGATCCCTTTCACCCGAGCTTTACCAGATACGAGCAGAAATATGCGCTTTAAACGCGGAAATCCTTCAAAAGCCCTTCTCTCGCCACTTTTCCATCAAGGGGGTTTCGTGGAAAATATTTTTTCTCTAGTGCCTCTTCTTACATCCTTGCAACCTTGGTTGACGTATAGTAGTTTCAGGCTTTTGTCCAAGCCTTTTTTTTTTTTGCCAACTTTTAACCTAGTTATTTTCATGGATACACATGCTTCCCATGGTTCAAGGGTCAAAAAATAACGTCCACCACCTATTCTTACGATTTACAGATTGGCAGATGGACAGCGAACCAGACAAAACTTGATTATTCAACTTCCCCCCCTTTCTCATTCTCCATAACTAGAGTAAAAATTTTTGAAGAGGCAATCCCTCAATCTCCGATTTTCGGCATCTTCCTTCTTTTTTGCAGTGAAAATTTCCCCGTGGAGTTTCCTGTACCATTTTTGGATTTTCTGGAGTCTTACTTTTCTCTTGAGTGTGGAGTTTTCGAGCAGGGGTTTTTTTTCTTTAACCTTGCCATTTTTGTGATAAACCTTAAAACTTCACACCGAAATGTTATGAATTTTTTTCTGTCTTCCTAACAGAAGTCGTCATGTCATAGAACTCTGACGCACGGACGTTTTATCATTTACACAAAATTTGCAATTGAACAACCCCCTCGGGCACTCTCCGTTATGTTCCTTAGTGTATTGTGCAATTCTGATCTGTTGCGATTTTTGCCATTAATGAACCCTTTCGCAGAATGAGGATTTGGGGTCCCCATCGCACGAAAGACTCCACAGATAAGGTGAAAGGGAAAAAAAAAAAAAAACCTTTTGATATACATACATTTAATGATGAATTGAGACAAGAACATCTATTAACCAACTCAAAACAAGCCTAAGAAGACGGGTTCCACTTTGACACATGTCACGGACGAGAAAACACCGAGACAGCGCTTCTTTGCTCACTTGCTTTTGCTTGAACGCTTTGGGCTATGGCCGCACTGACGTACCCTGATCTTACAGTCTGGAACGTTATATGAACGCAAGAAGCATTGATATCCTTGATTAATGAGCAGGAAGGCTTCGGAAGGCCTATGTTCCTTGACACTGTAATGCTAATCCTATCACACTCTCTCCACATTGATATCTCATCTAATGGTGTTCTCCGCCTCACTCCGCTTTCTCTTTGACACATGTGGAGTAAAATACGAAGCCGCCCCCATACTTGAAGTATAGTCCGAGATATCCTTGCTGCGTTGGTGCTGTGCTGTTGGATGATTTATTTATTTATTTTTTTTTCATGGACGACGTACGAAAAAAATTTTCAACCCGGGATATTTCGTTTTTTTGACGGAACGTGGGCTTTGGTTACTATTATTCCCTGAACTCGTCCACACATTATCCACACGATTATATCGATGTTTCCACTCTCTTCCAATGTCCAATATTGTTCCACAAACACCGATTTCGATAGGATGGTCATATGTTTCCTGATTCTGGGATCGTTTATAGCCTTATCGGGCGGTTGCTTCCTTTCTCTTTTTTCTATCTTCATGGCCTAATTCTATTGATACTAATTGAGCTATCTACTCTTACATAGAAATGATTACTCAGAAAGAGGTACTTTAAGAAACGATCGAGAATGAGGCAATTATGTCCGGTTATACCGTCTAGAATATAGCTTTCACGATGATATCCGGCTTGAACAACCCATTTCAGGAAATAGATACGACCAAAAAAAAATCGTTCTGGTATTTTTTTCCAGAAAAGAGTGCTCCGTAGTAAAAATAAAGTTTTAAAACAGTCCAACGGAAGAGACAGTAAAGGAGAGACAATGACTGATAGTCAGTATATCAAGTTATCTCCGGTCCAGGAATCCCCCGTTCCACCCATTGCATTTGATGGATTCGCACCCGGAGCGGGACGAGAAAGGGGAGAGGGCTTGGAGTAAGACTCTTGTGATAAGTATTTCCGGCGCTTTTTCTTGGTCGTTTAATAGAATTTTTTTATTCGGATTTTTCTGATATACTACGGTACATTATTGAAGCGATTGAGGGGGGGGGGGGGGGAAGCGCTACGAGGTTTTCCAACAAGATTAGGGTTACATGGAGTTCTGGAAGGGGGAGAGGAAGCCGATAGAGATCTCTACATGATAAGGAACGATAGAAGGCAAAAAAAGAAACGCTTCAGCTGTTGTTCTTGTTGTTGGCTATATCTACCCCGCCCCGAGAGGCGGAGGTTAACCAATCACGCGATAACGGAGTACGATATCGTATAATAACGGAGAACCTTCCAGGAAGTCTCACGATCTTCAAACCGGGGGGAGGAGGCTGCAGAGTTTCTTTTCCTCTCCGGAGGGCTTCTATTTGATACTACTTGAGACAGGAAAATCTTGAGGGAGGGGTCTAATTGGAAGAAGCTTCGGAGAAGTTCCCTAATGCTTGTATATTCTTTCCGGTACGCCGGGATCCTCTTGACTAAGTTCAGGTTCATGTTGGCGATGTGACTTTTTTTTCAAGTTTTAAAAAAACAAGAAAAATTGCAAGTATCGGATAGTATGGGTACCCCGGTGCAATAAAGCCTTTGAGAGAGCGCTTTTAGTAACAGGGAAGTTTTAGAATATAACTTTCTCGTCTCGAATGAAATACGCTAGGAGAGCGCATGATTTCCGTGGCGACTTGTATTCTATATGTTATTTTCGTCCTAAGTTTTTGAACAACCCTGCTAAGATGGGGCTGTTTCTTTTTATCCTCAATTCTTGCCTCTTAAGATATGGGCTGCACTCTGAATGGGTCCTCGGACAGTCTAGGTATACTACGGTTCTCTTCCTGCATAGTTTGTGTTCTTCTCACGACACATCGCAACAATGTTGGGTATCCACGCAAAGGAAAATGAGTAGGCATAATGCGTTCGCACGAATATCTCAAATCTTGGAGGAAGGGGCCTGATTAGTTTCTCAACTCGCGATTGCCGCCAGCAGGCCGTTGACCTATTATCAGGATAACATTAACTCATCTTTTACTGCAAACGATACCATTAGCATTTTCAACGATATAAACATTCTGATCATCGGGGGTCCTTCTAGATTCTAGAGTACGGGATTACGATTTTATTACATGAGAAATAGCGTAGCGCGCTAAATTCAGCTAGGTTAAATTTAAATCGTCACTGTCGAGGCTCCTGAAGTATGCGGATAATACTATGACTGTAGCTTGAGGACGCCAGCTGGTGCTGATGTCTCGTGACATTGCTGGCAGATAGTCTTAGTTTTCTTTGGAGACTGATTTATCTACAAATTGATGTCGTGGAGGATACCTGGGTATATAAACGTTCCTGTATGCTGAAGCAGAACCTAGCTATTGTTTTTTTTTATGGAGCTATCTCGGACTAGCTTTCGGATGATATCATCCTAAGCATCCTGGAAAGCTCCATAGGCCTGAGCTACCTCCATTATTGTAGCGTTTTGCAATGCCCTAACCGATTTACCTGCTTCTGCCTGCCTCTCCAGAGCCCGATAGACATCCGCATCGTAATGGTCAAAATGGAAATATAGCCAATATGCGCTCAGCTGTTTTCCCCGGGCTGGTAACTAAACTCTGAAGCATTTTACCCCGCTGTATAATCCTCAAAGTCTATAGAATCAATATCTGAGATTTTAATTGCCTGCGTGGCCCAACTAACCGGCTGTCGAAGTACAGCGCAACATTCCTTGCGCTTAATATCGTGCCCGATCTTCAGATCTTTCAGTATTCCGGCGATTTCCCTTGACCAAAACTAAATCATCTCCCTGATGTCAGGGTTGCGCATCTCCGCATCCGTGAATTTATGGTTTTGATAAACAACGCGGTAGTTTCTAGAAATGGCCGTAGTTTCTGACTAGTGCTTATAGAATAAATGGATGAATCAAGGGACTATATACTCACCCAACATATTCGTAGCCGTTGTGGCCTCTCTCACAAAATATCTTCGCAGGTCCTTCCAGCGTACTCCGACGCGCCACGAGGGAAAGGGTGCATGCTTAGTGTCATATCAGCACCAGGTGCTCCAGGAAAATCAGCATGTAAGGATCCATTTAGGTTTCAAGTACTTTATTGAAGAGTCTATGGGATTCTAGCGTTACTTATATATTTGAAAAACACTGTAAATATTCAAGATTCTTTGTTCGAGGAAACCAACAGCAGTAAGCGAGCTTGTGCTAATAGTTCTAGAATTACATGAGCTTAGGAAATGCATATGATTCTTTGTAATTGGAGGGGTTGCGATCGAAAACTTTGCTGTTATAATTGGAAACATTTTAACCATGAATGCCTCCAAATAATGGGTATTTCGCCGCCAATTTGCACCTTTGTTCTTAAAGGACTGTGCTCTGAAGCTCGACCTATTCTTTAAGGTGGTCATTCCTTGGGGATGAGATGACCGCTTGTAAAAAAAAAAAAATATCAGAAAAAGATAATTGTCGGTAAGCTGCAGCTTGGAATTAAGCAAAGAGAAGCAAATCTCCGCGATGTAGCTAAAAGGGGGGGGAGATAAAAATAGCAAAATTTCGTCCTCTGGGCACACATATATCCTGATTCATGTCAACTGTTCCAAAGCTCCTTTATTCCCGTTGGCATATCATTCATTGTCATCTTCTTTAAAAGTTTTCGTTTTCGTCGCGTTCTGCCGTCTCCTAAGGCGCTGTTTCTTTGCCTTGTTCGGCTCTCGAAGTTCTTCCTTCCTAACTCTTTGGATTTCTTTGTCTCTGTTTGTTGCTTGTTAACCGTTTGTTGGTTGCCTGCACTCCGACGTTCCGTGATGCACCTTTGTTCGCGATCCAACAATTCGTCAGATTCTCGTCATAGTGGTCGAAATTCAGATAGATCCAATAAGCCTGAGAACTCGCTTCTGAACAGTTTCCGCAAGAGTGTTCTCTGTGACATCGCCAATATCTATTTCATGCAAACTGGTTACTGAGTCCCTAAAATAGCCTTCGCCCAGGTTTCACCGCTTTCGTGAAGCTTTTCGTTGAAGGCAGTAATCCAATTTTTGAGCAGTTTGTGCGATGGATGGATGGTATCGCTCAGCAGTCGTGAAATAGTCGTTGGGCTAGCAGGCGATAATGCCTGATTCATAAGGCGTTAGCGAGAAAGGTTATAGAGAAGAGATGTTTGTGTGTGTGGTACTGGCTATGCGGTTATATTGAAACTCGAGATGTTGGTCAATAACCGCTTACCCACATATTCCACTGCGAATTTCCCCTATTGCAAAATATTGGGATAGGTTCCTCGTCGCCCTGGCGGACAGTCCATATTCAGAGTCAAATCTGCGCCCGGAGCGCCGGACTCTCTGGCCGGTGTGGATTCCAGCTATCGTTGCCAAGGCATTTGTATCGTACGCAAGGATACGGCCGCTTCTTTTTCTGATTCACCTGCACATCCTTCTGGATCGGGCAGCCACTAGCTACCTTAGAAAATCACTTTTCGTGAGAAGAAGTTGGGATAGCGTGCTCTGAGACCTGGAAGAGAAGATTTGTCGTCGGGATAGTTGTATCTCGCGATGATGTATTCTGGCCAAAGAAGCGTTTCGCTGCAGCCAGCAACAATGGGATTCATCGTAGAGGGCGGGTACACTGGTCAGAAAGTGAACTGTTAGCTGCGTATTTGCGTATTACCTCTTATATTTCGCGGTGAGTCCTACGCTTATTTCTATACTTAGCGTAACCTTCGTGTATGCTTAAACGATAGACGGTTGTGGCAATTGTGATTGAAAGAGAATGTGGAAGGATGTCGAAGATAATATAATGGTCACAAACTTTAGCAATGAGTTGCTAAAGTACTTTGTTTGCTAAAAATCCGCACGGATAAAGAAACCAAAAAAAAAAAAAAAAAAAAAAATTTCTATAAGATTTTTGCAATAAATTATTAGTATTGCAGCTGAAAATATTCCATCGCTTTTACTCTTCTACAACCCATTACCGGCCAGCAATCAAATATTACACCTTCATATACCTTAAGTTCAACAAGGACCGTCGTAGACTTATATTCATTTCCATCACGAGAAACGTTTGAACGAATTGCATACGGCGTTATAACCCCATTCTCATCCTGTGATGAACATGGAGGGCTAGATGGGAAAACAAATTTGCAAACGACGCGGCTTTTGAAGACAAAGACATGAACGGGCTCGACACATCTGTAGAAATATAAACCCCGAAAATGAGATTTGAAAAAAAAATCATTTTATTTCTGGACAAGCCGGAGATTTACCACTCCAAGACATAAGCTTATTTGGCCAGTGGTAATTTCCGATGATCGAGATGCATAGACTCATGCCGTAGACTGCGACGAAAATGTAATTGAGCTCTCCTATAGCGTTCTAGAGCGGAATTTATTCGTAGAACGAGCTGGTGACGTCTTATATGAATTTTTCAAGCCTGATGCTAAGAGGATACCATTGATCCATAGTCTCTTCAGGTAGGGGTCAAAACGAACTCCAAAACCGGGGCCTATCGACAAAGGACAGGAAAGGTTGGAAGAGATAATTAAGGTTCTAACAAACAGGAGACGTAAATCTAGAATTAAAGAAAGTAGAGCAGTGGGTAGACTCGAATACTTTCGTCTTGCCGTACATATTGCGCTATTTGCCATTGTGCACGTATTCAAGAGCAGTCAACTTGCCATATATAAGCTTAATCTACTCGAGTACTTGAGGTTCAGTCTCGCTCTCAAAAGCTTTCACTAACAAAGATTGAGTTACTGGAACGTTTCCTCAAGCTGACTACAACTATCCAACAAACTAAAGCTAGAGGATATCCTATCGAAAAATTAGGATCACGGAATCCTGCCTCATCCAAAATAAATAACGGGGACTTTTGATACTTGCCTCGTGCACAGATCTCGCTAAATGCGCTTGCAAAAGCTATCCAGTGAGCAAAAGCGTTGGGCGCATCCAACATACGAGTACTACGGAGCACCCTGTCTATTTGCCCCATACTACTTCGTTGTTTCTACTACACCCAGCGGCAAGGCGGTTTCATAAATCCTTATTCATGTGTAATGGAAAGCTGTAGTGAACGGGAGGGTTTCAATACGAACGCAGTCCCAGCTTTATAGAGTTTCAATTCGGATGACGTCGTGAAGTCCCATACTGATGCTATCTCTTCCATGACAGGTATGGAAGGAAGCATATAAGTGCTGTCGCGATGGATGCATTAGCTTACCTCCTCCAAGGGATACTTTGGGCTTCATTAGGCTACATTCTCCGATCTCGCGAACATCATGGATGGTTTTACCACGATGAGTAGCTATCGTATGGACTTTAGAACGACGTAGAAACCAAGAGGCGAAAGCAAACAGAGTCACGCTTGATATTTAAAGCTACCGTAGTCTGTACGAAGCTATCACACGCCTGCTTCATGTTCTCAAAAGGAAATTGAACAAGATGTGATAAGCGGCATGCTATGTCCACGATAGATTGGTGACGCTTGAAGAGGCCGGGCTCTGAAGCTAGAACAATAACCGGGGCCGGGAAACTATCTATACAGGACTCGTCCCCCTTTTATGGCATTAACAATGACTTTTGGCTAAACTCTGGAGAGACCCAAGCGATACCGGCATGTGGGTAGCCAATACAGGCAGAATGTCCAGCGATACAGTAATGTTATCGTCAACTACGAAATTGTCCACTGTAATTGTATCGAAAGCTCTCTAATAACGCCCAAGTCGTACGCCAAAGCAGCGCTCTCTCCAGGATATCAGTCTACCTCAAGGGGAGATCAATACAGTTATCCTCCAGCGCCATACTAGCGTACCATTAACCAATGGGGACGCGTAAACTTTGCGTCTCGTTAATGCTCGTGCATTATTGCTCGACCGGGAATAGAAACCTCTTGTGCGCTGAGCCCTATCAGTGTTTCCCCCATACTATGTAGAGCTTTTTAATCCGGTAGCGGGGACTTTTGTTGAAGCACAGGCCCACAAGGGACCATTCCCGTCGACTGGTCGGGATCCCAACTTTCTATAATCGGACTTTTACAGTCCTATTCCGTAGTAAGTTCATAGTAAACCGCTGCAAGCCATTAGAAACCGTTCAGAGCGTCTATCCGCAGATCATAACCCAGCTCTGTTAACCTCGACCTCGAACCCATAATGGCATAATTTGAAAATCCATCGAAAGTCATTACGGTGACGACGACAACCGATGCGAGCGTGCATTTAATAAATTCTATGAGACTTCGAATCGCATGACCGTCTACAAGACCGCCTTATCTGCAATCGATACGTGAGTAAATGGACGCTGGCGGTAAAAAAAACGCGTTATACTTTGTTTTAGCCTGCAGGATAGCGCCTAAAATCATATGCACTACACTCGTGGTCACTGCGTACCAATGATACAGATTGTCTACTATAAGGTCCAAAATTCAGTGATGAGATTCCGGGGAAAGGATATGAGAAGATAAGTATTTAAGTACTTATTGAATTTGTAGCATACTCTTCGATGCAAATGTGATTGAAGGAGGATGATATCGCGTTTCAGTTAGAACAGCAAGGTACAGCGCGTGTGGGGGAACACCAACTGAAGGGAACCACGAATCATCACGAATTATACGTAATATCAAAAGGACCCTGCTGGAGGCATAATTAAAACCTGCCTAATGACGCTTGATACTGGTTTAGAGCCCAGCTAACAGGCGCTAGAAACACCAGGCCAGAAAGTAAGACATCTTTACCCGACGAAGTTCTTACAGTTACATAAATACGTAATGAATCGGTTTGTACAGCTGTCACCACTGTTAAATAAACTGTTAAATATCTCTAACGGCAATTCAGGGTATGTTAACGCCGGTAAAGGCAGTAGGGAATGATACTTTATCAAGATGGAGCGTTTATGATGCCTTTTCCGAAAAAGTAAATTGCTGTGTGATATCGCGTTGAAGAAAGCTTCTCGGCTCCCTCATAGAAAGGATCGAAGTAGGGCCGGAGAAGCTGCCGGAACGTTACGGCTTCATTCCAGAAGTTGCCGTGGAGCGATAGCTACCTAAGCAGCGACGGGGACTGGATAACGAGAAGACCGCTAGGGTAACCGCGCTACACATAAATTGTGCACTAGGCGAAAAATCGATAGCGAATCAAAAAGCGATCCAAAGAACCTCGTGATATCGACGCGAGGACAAACTCTTCGTCGAGCCCTCATAGTCACTACATCATCACATTTTTTCGTCGCTCGACGATAAAAATCATTTCATCATCATTATCCGACCACATATTACTGTAAGACATGCATTACACACTACCGTACACGCACAGCCGATAAACCTAGATCCCGGTTCTCGGGAGTCAGACGTTCTGTTTGAGATCTATATCGGGCCGTCATGCTTATTTTGGTAGATTATCGGAGAAAGTGAGGATGAGACCGGTAGGAATTTTCGGATGTGGAGCAGACATACGGAAAGAACGTAGATCGAACTGGATAAGGAAAGTACAAGCAGGGTTGTTGCTTGTGAGCTGTTCGTAAATTTTGTTAATTGGGGGGAAACGTGACTGGTAGAGATTGGATGCAGAAAATTGCGGAGGACGAACATGATAACGGATATCCAGATTCTGTGAATAATTTTTCGTGAATTGTTATTCATCGATGCGTGGAGATATCATAGAGGCTATCGTTTTATGTGTAAAAATGTATTTATATTTATTATCATCTTTATAAAAACCACAATCCTCGTCTGCTAATAAAGAAGAAAAAAGAAAATTGTATCGCGAATGTAATCGTAATCCATAGTGAGAATGACAGGCTAAAGAAAAAAGTGTTCCGAAGAGGGATAAAGAAGTTTAAAAAAAAGTGTAAAAAAGGATAATTTAAGGGAAAAGACAATAGATAAGGGAAGTAAGAGCATTGTTAGGAAAAGTTGAAACTTTTTCTTTTTTGCCCATGAGATCCCATCGCCATACACACCGAAAATTGTATCGCAATGTAATCGTAATCCATAGTGAGATGACAGGCTAAAAAAAAGTGTTCCGAAAGAGGATAAAGAAGTTTAAAAAAAAGTGTAAAAAAGGATAATTAAGGAAAAGACAATAGATAAAGGAAAGTAAGAGCATTGTTAGGAAAAAGTTGAAACTTTTTTTTCTTTGCCCATGAGATCCCATCGCCATAACACCTACATATATTTTTAACAAGAATGAGAGAAAAAATTTTTACAGGCCACCATTATATCAGAGGGGTAAGGAAAAGAAAATTAAAAGACAAAGGGAAACCATGATAGGAGGGATTTTATAAAAGCGTGTATAGTATAATTATTTCAAAGGAAGCGAAGAAAAATGCTGGAGGGGGCAACGGTATATAAAGTAGAGAGAAAATTCCAAGAAACAATCATCTCGCTTCCTCTGGCCTTATCCTTCGAACGGGCTTCTTCATGACCCTTCTCGGTGGTTGCTCTCCTCCTGCTGCGGCGTTTTCGTATCGGGATTGCTGCCCCGGAGGTTTCGGTCTTAGCGGATCCTTCCGCAGCCGTCGACGACCCCCTTCGCTCCCGCGTTAGCTCCCTTTTTCTTCTTCCGGCTCGCTTTTTTGCCCACTTGGTCTGCTCGTCGAGGGCGTTGAGGTCGTCCGTCTGCTCCTCAGCCACTTCATCCTGGACCCGACTTGCTCCTCTCCGAGACCTTGAAGCCGTAGATTTTCATGTCGTACTGGTGACCCGCTCCCAAGCCCGGAGCTATGTTCTGCAACGCGAAGCGTTGAGCACGCCGGGAGATCCGCTCGCCGTAACGGTCGCGGTCCCCGTCGCCGACGAGGATGCGGGTCTCCCCCGGGGGCGGTATGACTCCAGGCGTCTTATGCGAAGGCGCCATGACCTCGACGTCGCCGAACGTCATGAGGAACAGCGACGCGAAGGACGTCCCGAAGTACGCGCCGTCGACCGTCTGGAAGCGCGAATTAGGGGGTATGTAAACGTCCATGCAGCAGGGGCAGTAGAGCTTGACCGTGCACCCCTGGAGTATCCGACGACCCGCACGGCAGCACGCGGGACGTGCCGCAGTAAAACCCGGGGACAGTGTCCGAAGTGCGCCGCGAGGTACTTCTCGTACATCTGCTGCATCCCGGCCGGAGAGGTACCGCTGTGGATAAGCCCGTAGAGCATTTCCGCGCCGACTCCACGAGCCCAAGTTCTCCGCTCCCGCACCGAACCGCATCCCCTTTTCTTGCCGGAGTGGTTATAACCCCCGTCGGACTGGTCCGGGTCCATATCCGACTGCTCCGACGAGCTCGCTTCCGGTTCGACGTCCAGGATCATCTCCAACGCCTCCTTGTACATGGGCACCATGGACGCGAGGCCCGTGAGGTTGAAGTCATCCTCGATAAAGTCCTCCGAAACTTCGGCGAAGTACTCGTGCCCCATCATGCTGCAGAAGCTGGTTATCCACGATTCCGACATCATAGAGTCTTCTTCCTCCTCTTCTTCTTCTCCTCTTCCTCTTCTTCTTCCTCTTCTTCTTCCTCTTCTACGTCCTCCTCGGCGAGTCTTCGGGTTGGCATCGTGTTCAGGATCTAGGCGATGGTTGTCTGCTGATGGAAGTGTGACGCAAGGAAGAAACAAACGAGTTAGCACTACGCGAAGGGGATAGTAATTTCGTCCAAGAATATTCTTGCAAGCTGCACCTCGCGAAAGGAACAGAAGCAGTTCGAAAGAGCGGTCAAAACCTACCCATCTCTCCTTTCCGGCCCCTGCGACTCCGGTTTTGTTACGTGTCCCGGCACTGGAAGCCACGACAGCTGAGAGTATATAGTCAATGGTGGTCGAAGGGCGGCCTCGAGCAGGTTCGAGGTCTTTCGTCGGCTCCCTTCGGCGATCTGCAGGGGCACGCGAGTGATAGGGAGCAGACGACGGAGGGAAGCGTTTGTTCGATCGTGTGCCCGTATGTGTGAGAGTCTTGTCTTGGAAAAAAGCTTATCGCAGAGGAGGCTACTGAAAAAGATAATGACGTGAGAAAAGGGGATAAATGTTAGCAGCCTTGACAGACAACCTCTGAAAACTCGAGAAGAAAAACGCGTGAATATCGATACTATATGAAGATAAGGTGATCTCGAGAGTATAACCTGTGAGCGATCGGAGTCGCCGTCACGAAAGAGGATGAAGGGGAGCTGGGTTGATGGTCGAGAGCAGAGCGGGAAGTCTCCTTTAGGAAATGTGTCGCCAACCACCAGGTAAATGGAGAAAAATAATCGAGCGAAAGAGAAACCGACCAGGATAAAGCGGGGAAAACAAGGCAGACGAGCTCGAAAGCTCCACAAGAACAAGAAGCTAAAAGACCACAGGAAACGGCAGAAGGCAAGGGAAGACTCACGGTCGTGATGTTGGAGCTGATAGGCCTGCCAATGGTTGAGAAAATCTGCAGGCTTAAGGGATCAGCCTTTTTTTTTTTTTTTTTTTTTTTATTTATTTATTGTGTTGTGTGGTTTCTTTGTCGTTGGAATTTTAAAGTGGCTTCTTTTTTTTTAATTTTTTTTTTTTTAATTTTATTTTATTTTTTTTGGGAGGGGGGAAAAGAAAAAGCCAAGGGAAAAAATAATAAATTAAATAGCGATCCAGATCTGGAGATTATGTGGCGGTGGCGTAATTTGAGGCTCAACATCAAGGGCGTACTTACTTCTACCCGTAGGAATACGTAGCACGCTTTAGCGCATAATTATAAGAAAGCTCGTAGCCTTAATATAGTTCTTATCTGAGTTATCTTTCCTTCCTTCGTCACTTCTCGTGCTTGTATTGATAGATGTCCGCCCTAATCCCTTCTTTTCAACGGTTAGCCTTTGAGTTGAAGATTGATTCTCATCGTCAAGGAAAATATGAAGCCTCTAAAGTGCCTTCGATAGGAGTCGATTATATGTTAACAAGCTCCTAATAGCAAGTGCAAGCTAAATATAGAAAATGTTGCAAAAATTCTACGTTTCCGCCCGTATTAGTACGCAAAAATCATACATGCTTGCCGATTCCTGTATAGATCGGTAGACTCCTCATATATCCCTTGGTGTTTAGCAACAGCCTCCTTACCTTTTTCTTCTGTATCTTGTTTTTATTCAGATTCCTTCGATAGTTGTTCGACATCGTTAAGAATTTCAAAGGCCGACTCATGCCTAAAACATATTTGATCCAAGTTCTGGCGGTTTGCGATCTGTATCGACGCACTTGGCTATGGCTCTCCATGTCAAAATACTGTCAGGGAGATAGAACGGTCAGCGTCACGTCACAATTGAGAACAAAAAAAAAAAAAAAAAAAAATTTCGCGAGATCAAATCTCAATACATCTGACTGTTTCCTCCACATATCAATCCCTGCAGTACCTTGGCTTGCGCGTAGGGCCGTAGCTCATCCGACCATCGCACTCGTTCTCCCCGACGGTTTAACAAAACGAACTATCCAAAAAAAAAAAAAAAATTTAGTCATAGCCCGATATGACGGATGGCAGAGTTGCCAAAGTTCTTTTGCTAGGGGAAGCAAGCTCTCCGAGATGTAGAAATATACTTTTTGCCAGTTCTCCGTTTCCGAAACTTCAAACCGGTTGATGACACTGTCCAGATCCTGCTTCTGAACCCAAAACAAGACAGATGCATGCAAATATTCGTTATCTTGGGCGATGCGCCTACACAGTCTTGCGTAACACTCTGCAAGGCATCGACAGGCGGCGAAATAATTCCGTATCGCTTCGTGAAATCGCACGCTCCCGGTGTGTTTAGTTCCCACGGTCGGCGCGCTGGTGGCTGAATATCTGGCGAAGGAAGCCTCGAGTAGGTGGGTGAATTACCCGATATAATGATATATAATTATCCGGGTTTTTCAGGCGATCAGCCACGGCAGCAGCCACCTTCACGGATTCGGAATCTCCGATGTCGGTACCATGGTTTTCTGAACTCTCCTTCGTGTTGGAATCCGTAGTCGAGGTGTTAGTGCTTGATGGTTCGATTTTTAGACTGCTCCCGGCTGCGACATATCTAGGTCGACAAGTCCTCGGAATTCCCCCCTGGGCCTTGGCCGTCGTCTCTGTATCGAAGGTTTGGCAAGTTGCATTAGTGCCTTACACGAGCTGTAATCGCCGTTTTTATTTCAAAGGGATTCACTTGCCTATACAGATACGCAATTGCAGCTGTGGTGCAAGGCGTATCCAGGTCCAGATGCTCCTGGACGACACGAGCTGGAAGAATTCAGCATCTCCGATAGCTTCGCAAAAAGAATTGTCCATGCCAAATCTTCTGGCGGCATCTTGATACTCTCGGATTCTCTTTTCGCCACAGTGTACAACAGGTCAGTTATTTTAGCCATACTTAAGAAAATATCTTGCAAGGGCTAGAAGGAAAATAGTACCGTAAAACCCGCAATTCGCTCTCTCAGCCATCTCGATCTGGAATGAGAGAAAGCTTGTGCGAGAGCGAAAGCCTCCGTCAAGGCGTACTGGTCGCAAATGTTACCGCGGCACTGGTACTTATCCCACAAGAAGCAAACTCTTCGGCATCGGCTAACTCGGGGCCTCTAACTCCCGTCGGCTTCAAAGGTGAAACACCGGAGTCTCCACCCCCCTCCTTTAGATTCGGGCTGCTGCTTTCAAGTCCTTCTCCTGTACAATCCTGTCCGCTTCTGGAGATAAACTGACTTGTACTCCAAGGGAACTCACTCCAAATTTCGCTTGCGAATAAGTCAGCTTCAGAAGGATCGTCGACGGTGTATGCTTTCGGCGGGGCGTATCTCGGCGCTGCGGCGTCGTGCTCCTCCTCCTCGATGATAGTAGCGGCGATAGATAACTTCATTGATGCTGCTTGTACTTCGGCAGCAATTCCTGAGCACACATCCCGTATTCTGCTCATCTGCTCTTTTGACGTACGAAGATTTAATTGGACTTCGAAGCTTCAGGATAACGAACAAAATCGTAGTTAAAGGTCCAAAAATGTTAATTCTTTGACGTCAGTATGGGTGCTAACGCCCCGAACTTGACGATACATGTTAAAGACCTCCTGAGCCGATGTAATGATATCTCGTAGTTTATAGTGGGTCGCACCACTTTCCTGGAAAATTTTCTTGCTTCCCCGAGGGCATTGGCCCATCGGTATGTTACGGACTTCAAAAATAATCGAATTTGTAGGCGCCAGTTCTCTGGGATTGCCTGGGAAAGTTCTATTTTACTGGAGGAACGGCGAACCGCTTCGACGCGTATACGACGGAGGCGAGAAGCCGGTCGCTCGGAATACCGCGCGCGCGGTTTGGTATAAATGATCGTACGCAGATCAAGTGGAGCCTTATCGAAGACAATGAGCTGCGAAGAGGTGGCGGAGTTTTGAGGCCTGGTTATGAACTTGTACTCGACGTCACGTATTCTTTCGTTATCCGAAGACGCCCTTAAGTTAATTCCGTCAAGCTGCCGAGAGGAGGAGTGGTCTTTTCGCATGTTGGATGCGAGGGCTTCACCCATCTGTACTCCCGCTGCTCGCCTGCCGGAACTGTATTTGCTCCCCCCGTCCTGCATGTCTCTAAGCTTTCCAGGCTATCGGCCGTAGTTTCCAACAACGGCGCCATCCCTGACGCCACCCTAGGCTCCTCCGGAGCTCCCTCTTGTTCAAATTCTTGTTCCTCCCCTGAACGTCTTCCTTCGATAGCATCGCTGTCGAGCGTGTCGGATCAATTACCGCACAGCTCGAAAGCTTCTCCTCAGGTTATCTCCACGGGCGGACGCGCGGGATTCTCTCGGTTCGCGTCGGACGGCGAAGACATGATTAGAACTGAACTTGGAGTTGTTGTAGAAGGTCGATTAAGAGCGGCGTGTGGAAGTAGGCTGTTAGTCGTGAATTTGAGATGTTGCGAATCTCCTGGCGTATCTTAACGAGCGGTGTAAGTTGAGAAACGCGATGCAAAAGAGAGTCGCGAAATTTGAGAGAAATTGAGCGATGAAATCTTTTCGGTGTGAGAAGGGAATGAAAACGACTTCCAATGGATAAGAAACGTTCATTTAGAAATTGAGTAAATAAATTCTTGTACCCGCCTCAAGCTGCAATTTTCTGATGAGGGTTGTTACTTTACAGTGCTTTGTTTTTTTAAGGTTTGACTTTTTTTTTTTTTTTTTTTTTTTCTTATAATTATAACTGTGATACAGGAAGTCTAATTGCTGTGTAGCAAGTGCCTCCAAAGGTCTAGAGAACGCCAAGGCGGACAGCAGCACGGCGATTCACTTAGAACCTCGCGTCCCTGATTAATAGTAGTTCTAAAAGCAGTGGCTGCTTCAATCCTGCGAAAAATCCGCCTGTTGCCAATAGCAGAAGACCATATATGAAGAAGCTATACGAGGTAGCAGACATGCTTTCGTGTCCAACGAAATGTGGGGTTCTTTTCATGTCGCCTTAGTTACCTCATCTAAGCCGCATGGCCAGGTGGCGACCCAAATCTCCCGGCCGCGCGGACGATAAAGTTCCGATCTTTATTATGCACACCCTCGTATCGAGCTCGGGCAGGCCCGGTCACGTGACATAGAGCTTTTGCAATTACTTCCTGCTCCAGGACACTCACTGACATTGGCCTTCTCAAAACTTGATGGCACAGTTGACGCGTATGTGTCTAAGTTAAATGCCGCGTGCGGGGAATGCAAAGCTCATTTCATTTGACGCTGATATCACGTACTTACAGCAAATAGAACTTGAGTTCTGGTTCTACCACGATTCGCATAAGCATTCAAGATTACTTAAGTTCTCAACGAGGAAATTAAATCTTGTGAAAAAAAAAGGAGAGGGGAAGCTTGAAGACAAAAGAGAGGGCAAAAAGGTCAGCGATATGGTTAGGTTCATACAAAATTCCATAGAAAATACTCTAGATCTCTTCTCCTTAAAATATTTGCGACTAGTTCCTTGTAGGAGCAGCACTTCGGTATATACCAAGCTTATAGGGATGTCTTCTCCCGCTTTACACAAGTCGAATTCGTCGCACCGCCGCTTGCTCCCCTTCGTTTATATAAGTACTTACTTATCCACTCTCCATCATCATCGACGGGCAATTCCTGGATATTCCGCTTTTGTTGGTTACAAGGAGAAATATTAACGCTCTGGAAAAAGGCCCAGGCGTAGGTGTCGTTGTGGCGGCGGATTCTTTTCTATACTATTATTATTATTATGTTGATTCTTTTAATCTTTTTTATACCATGACGATTTCGTTTTATCGATAAACCCCGCTACTAAAAGCGCTATCTGCAGGTAGCTCGAATCGTCGTAATTCCGGTGATACGACATCGTAAAACGTAGGTTTTGCTCCCGCTATTTTGACACCAACCCCACCCCGCCCCCACAGAATTGTTTAATTGGCCAAGTAGCGCCTATAAATATCTTCACACCCCCCCCCCACAACTTTCCTTCTTTCTAGTCAATTCCTTCTTTCAACTATCTTCCATTCCATATCTCTTTACTCTTACTCTATTATATCAATCCTCAATTCCATCTAATACAAAATATCAGCTCCCAATGGCGACCATGAAGGCAGCTCAGGTCCTCACGAAGGGCCAAATGCACTACACCATCCACGACGTCCCAAGCCCACGCTCGGCCCCAAGGACCTCCTCATCAAAATCGGTGCAGCTGGATTCTGCCACACGACATGACCGTCTCAGGGGCTCGACGAGATCATGAGCTCCCATCACCGGCTCCACGAAAGTCTCCCGAAGTTCAAGCTTTAAAATCGGTGACGTGAGTTTTTTACAACCTCCAAACCTCCTCCACTCAACAAAATTTACTAAAAAGGAGAACAATAACACGTAGGCGTCGGCGCGATATCCTTCCAGTACGCCTGCCACTCGTGCTCCGACTGCAAGAGCGGCACGCCGCAATACTGCGAGAAGCTCGGCGGTTACTTCGGCTTCACATCGACGGCGCGTTCGCGAAGTACGCGAAATTAGACAGCGAGTTCGCCGTTCCCATTCCCGACGGTATCTCTTTCGTACAAGCTGCCCCGTTAATGTGTGCCGGTCCGACGGTGTACCAAGCTATCAAAGCTGTAATCTCGAACCGGGCTCGAAAATCGCCATCGTGGGTCTGGGAGCGTTGGGACACTTGGGTATACAATTCGCGAAGGCGCTGGGTTATCAAGTCGTCGGAGTCGACGTGAAGGATGCGGCGCTGGATATGGTTACGGCTAGCGACTTTCCGCTTCCCGCGGATGTCGTTGTTAATTCGGCGAAGACGACGCCGGAGGATGCGCTGAAGAGTATCGAAGAGAAGCTGGGGAAGACGATGAAGGGTTACTCTGGCGTCGACGGCGTAGTCGTATGCGCGACGCGCGGGGTGCGTTGAAGTTCGGTATGGATATTGTAGCGATGCACGGCGTAATCGTCGTAGTTTCGCTGCCGCAGGGGAGCTGGGAGGTTAACCCGAATAAGCTCGTGTTCAAGGATATTACGATCAAATCGTCGCTGCTGATCGACGTGAAGGGGGCAAAGGAGATGATGGACGTCGCGTCGAAGAAGGGGGTCAAGACGAGTATAACGAAGATTTGGAAGCTGGATGATATAAACGAGATGCTGAAGGAGTTTGAGAAACCGAGCATGTGCGGGAAGTTTGTGGTTTCGTTTGAAGATTGAAGGTGGACGGTTGGATGGATAAATATGGTTTTTATAATGACAAAATGTTTGCTCTGGTATACATGACGGCAGAATTCTCTTGCACACTCTAAAGAAAAGTATCATTGGTGGTTAAATGGATGCCAGCTTTTCAACGGGGTAAAAATTAAGGAATAATTATGATGGATACTGCTAATAATCTATTTATTCGGCTCAAAGCCGTCCAATTGTCTATAGCTACATGCATAGCTTCGGCCCGTTCGGTTTAAGAGGCGATACTTTCCATGCCCTGGTATATCATTTATGAAGTAGTAGTTTGCACAGTATTAACCCATTTCTAGCCGAACAAGATGCTCTTACAATTCTAAGACATCAAGCAAAGAAAGATTTTAGATGATTCTCTGTTTCCCATAGAGAGTACATACTCAATCACGAGTGCCGTCTATAAATATTGGCCACATTTACTGCAGTACTCTAGTAGCAATGAATCCTAGTCTATATCTACCGACATTGTCTCGTAGCATTCTTGTAACCATTAGTAGTCGGAGTCTCATATACCTAAGATTCTATCAACGATCGAAACGAACACGAGAATTTCTAGCCTCTCAAGAAAGTTGCTAGAGGACCTCAGAAATCGTACGATAAAAAGGATGATTCAAAGGTGCATAATCAAATCCCTATGGTGTGCATGAATACCAAACTGTCGTGGCGCGATTTATAGGTCGAAGCACGGTGGATGCACCAGAGCACGAGGTCTAACGTAATTGGGCGAGAATCTGAAAATCTCTATCGTCCGGATAAATATGCGGTTCCTTCTCTGTAGCTGCATACTTTAGTGGGTTAAATTATTGACTAAGATTACACAGAGATTTTTCGTGTGGACGCGTCCACAATCGAGAGATTTATATATCCTAGTAATGCAGGGATCTTGCGATCTTTGATTATTGGATTCGAATAGTAACGTTTTTGCAAGTAGTAAATCCTTTGTTTTTTTGATATTATGCGTAATTTTTATTACTTGCAAAATTTGTCAAGTATAGACAAGGTTGTCCTCTGGGGTAGTGGGGCTACCCAGTCTCAAGCGAAGCCCTACTCGATCTATCGCTACTTAAGGACAAAGAATCGAACCCACGTACACCAAATTTGTCTATTTAGCTGCCGATTAGTCTAATACTCATTGTGAATGTTATTGCGTCGGATGATAGAAGCTTAAGAAACGACTCGTGATCTACTGGTAGTTTTTCTGCAAGTGGTACCCAGACCGAGAGACATCCTCCTTGATACGATATACGATACGTTGGGCTACACTTTACTGCTTGGTTAACCTTGTTGCGTCCGTCCGCGTTGGCTATTATTTTTAGCCTAGTATATTCGCTATCGTCTGCCAAGCCCGGCCTTTTTTAACCTCGGCTTTATAGAATCTGCAGGAAGTCGCAGTCGGCGGTCGCACTATGATGGGTACGCAATCCTTTAAATACCAGGGAAGGGAAGCAAAATATCGCCGGTCGTTCATTGATTTTTTTTTTTTTTTTTTTAAAAAAATAAAAAATCTCCTATTCACGATTACAAAATGGCTTGCCCAGCAGGACGCGTCAAATCCGCCGCCGACCTAATGAACCTCAAGCAGCGGTGCGGGATGGACTACGAGGACACGAAGGAGGAGCTGGAGAAGTTCGTGCAGATACCCTGGTGCGCGGCTCTGCTCAACGACACGCGGTACACCATCGAACCTTCCGTCTCCCGCTACCTCGGCAAGGAAGCGCTCATGGGCAAGACGCTGTCGACAGATAAAACTATATCGGCATATATCACTTTTTACAAGACTCCGGCGCGGGAGGATACGATACAGGAGATACACTCGCTCGTCACGCTGGGACCGGGAATGGACGGCTGGCCGGGGGTTTTACACGCGGCATCGTGGCGACGCTGCTGGATGAGATTATGGGTACGCTGCACTCGGCGAACACGTCGTTGACGATGAATCGGGCGCAGGCGAAGGGGGAGATTATGGAACGGCCGATTACGATGACGGCGCAGCTTAATACGAAGTACGTCCAGCCGGTGCGGACGCCGAGTACTGTTTTGCTGTCGGCGAATTTTAACGAAGATCGAGGGAGGAAGCTGTCTATTTATGGGTCGATCAAGGACGAGGATGGGAATGTGCTTTCGGAGGGGAGGCGTTGTTTATTCACAGGAGGGCGAAGTTATAGGAAGAATATGATGGAAGGGTAAATGTTATGTGTTTTGGGAGTAAGAATGTATAGATATCTAGACTTATAGAAAGAAGATACCAGAATTGCGGATATGCTTCATTTACTCTTGATTCACTTGAATCTATGGATGATTTACTGCTATAAGTCTCGAACGATTTTTTCTCTTAGCTTCTATGAGATGAATTCCATTTATACATAAGTTGAATTGTAATGTTTGGCCAAGGAAATGCACAAGGCAAACTGCAGGACCCCGACGCAAGTAAAAGAAAATCTGTTTTTTAAGCATCAGCTACTGTTACGTTCTAGATCTAGTGCCAGTATGTTCTTCATGTTACCTGACGCAAAAGCTAAATAAACGCATTCATATCGTCAGCCGCGCTTTCGATCTGTTTATCTAACAGCTCAAAAATCAACGATCGCCGTCTACCGGAACAGATACACAACCCGCAAATTTTGGTTCTAAAGCACACCGGTACCTAACTGCAAAGATACCATTCCCCTCTTTTCTCGCTAAAAGGGAAAACTCGCACATCATGGACGAGTTCGGAGAAGTCCCCAAAGATCCGAATTTCTCCAGAATTCGAAATATTACGAGCGCGTCAAGAGTTTGCAGGATGAATCCCCGCATCTGCGATCGCTTTCCTCATACATGGAAACGGCCGAGAAGCTTAGACTAGATGGAAAGGTCGGATCTCCTATTCTAATTCTATTCTGGTCGCGGAGATTCGGCAACTTCGGAGTCTCACCCACGATGACACATCATACGTATACAAGCGTGGGGTTCACTATCACCGCATAGATTGTTATGACGCCCGATACCGAAAAGTTCAAAGATATAGGGTCAACTCCCGCCACCCGGAGCAGCGAAGATGGAACTAAGGTCCGCGTTCTCATAGTTGAAGATCTGTCTCCTGGAGCTATAGAACTTCTGGGCACTGAGTTTGACATGGATCCCAACGTGTTTTACTTTCACCTGGGCGTCAATGAGGCTAGACATGAGATTAGTGAGCATGGTAGCTCGGCTCCCGACCACGATACCAAGAATATTCCACTTCCATCATGCATGCAAGATCGAATGCTTGATAACTTTATCAGCATCCCGATTCCCTGCGACAAGAATGAGCTCGCTTCTGGTTATCTCAACGACCTCAATACGGATATGACTTACTCGCCAAGTTCTTTCGGCCAATTTTCGAGCTGCCGAGTGCGGAAAGTCACAACGGAAGGCCGCTTCAGAGAACTTTCAATCGCATCACCCTGATTTTCGCCAACAATCTCCCAAACCAAAAAAATGTACCGACCGGTAAGTTTTTCCCAATCTTCGCAGGACTTCAATTTTGCATTTGATAACCATCAACTCTAGTCATAATTCTTGCGTTTCCAACCTGGGGCCGACATAAACTATTGGGTATTGAACATTTTGGATTAAGATTCCCCGATTCTCGGAAATCTTTTTTCGACCCACGCCATCACAAATCTGACACTTGGCAGTCCAGCAGGACGTCGGCAAAGAAGGTGTTGGCTAGAGGGCAGCATGACCGTATCGACCCTATTGTTAATGGCATCTTTTACGGATTGGATTGCTGGTAGCATCTCATCTGAGCTGGGCAGCACAACCAAGCCTTCGTGCAGGTGCCTACGGCTTTTGTAGAGCTGAGGAAGCGTTCGTTCCTCTGGCTCTACTCTTTTATGAGTAAAACTTACTTTGTGGCTTGCCAGAACGAAGGAAGGTGCTGGCGAGAAATTCAAAACATCCTAGAATGCCACGAAAAGCCTGATGATTACGCAAGTCTAATAATCCAACAAAGCTTCAGGAAAGTCGTGAGAAAAACGGCCCATTTCCTTGAAGACAACAAGAATTGGTCAGGAAAATACAATACCGCATCGGAAGATGATCTACACTGTATAGGCGCCAATGACAATAATTTCTTCGAATACTCCAGCAGAGTCGAAATTACTCTCGCATCGGAAAAGGCAAGAATCGCAGAAGTTCAACAGAGTATCGAGGATTTACATCGCGAGGTGGAAGTTAAGCTTGCCGTTGCGAAACTCAGGCGAGCCATGACTCCGCCACAGAGTCCAACCGTTGGAGCTAGCGATGGTTATGGTGCTATTCTCATTTCTTTAGAGGGTTTTCTTACAAACAGAATTCTTTATAACGAAGAGAGACTTCAGGTTACGGCGGAAAGAGCTATTTCCGGGAGACTGTAGCGCGAAGCCTTCTTACGGATAGGCTGGGGCAGCTATTCTGGCTGGAAATTCGTTATCTGTCTGCTCTTAGAAATTCAATATAACTAGGTAGTTTGCTCAAGATTGGTTTGTTACTGCTAATATGGAATCGACCGTTGGATTGGTGCATTGAAGTTTCCACGGGATTCTTTCGGCGCTTAATTTAAAAGCGGGTAACTCTACTCAAATATCAGTCAGCCTCGTTCATCTACACACATAAATTCTGTCCTATACCACCCTTTCCTTCAAGGAAGAGAAAAACACGTATTTGTATTCTAAAGAGTCTTATTTACCACACCTCTCTCTGCCTCGAATCAGGAATCAGGTTTAAGGCCCAAGTTATGTAACTGAGATTTCCTCCACACTGAAGACATCGTGTGAGGACGTCGCAATTAATACTCTATCTCAACTCCGCAGCTACTTAGTACCTCACATAAACCCTCCCTTGCTTGAAACGGGAGTCAGTTTATTCAGAGACCTATATTTTCGGCAATCTAGATGATATACGAAGATGGAAGCGCAGCCCAACCACCATTTCCTCGACGACTTTACGTATTACAAAGTATTCTTCGCATGCAGGACGACTTCCCCCACTTGAGGTGCCTTTCGAAGTACATCGAAACAACCGAAAACCTGAGATAAACGGCAGTTTTACGTCCCCAAATTCCAACTCGATTTGATTGCGGAGATCGGGGCTGGTGACAACGGTACTTGCACACGCGTGGACTGCTACGGCCCTAAGGAAATAAACTACGAGGCGGAATTTCCTGACAATAACGTCTTTGGAAGATTTATCGTGGTTGAGGATATTTCACCTGCTGCGATCGAAGCTCTCGGCTCCTGGTTCAAGCTCGATCCGCACGTGTTCTATTTTCATCTCGGATTCGACAAGATAACTTCTCAGTCTAGTGAGCCTTCTACGGAAAAGGCTCCTCCGAACTGTTGGTATATACCGGTAATGTATTTGAAATTTCATCAGTGTTCCGATGCCTTGCGATCTGGAAACAACTGGTCCGGCACGAGCCTTGAATCTAGATCATAGCGCCCAGTACACGACCACTTGCGGTGGCGGCCAATCATTCAGGCCGTTAGCTGAGATCGATATCCGCGACCGAGACCGACCTGGTTCTTGTAATCTATTGAGAGCCTTCAATCGGATAAGCCTAATCTTTCAGAGTCAAAAATACCTACAGGTAGGCGTTTTCCCATTTTTGAACACTATGGCCGGACAATGAATCCCACTAACATTTAGCTCCGGGATCCTAACAGTGATTGTCCTAGGATACCCAACTTGGAGGTCTTCCTCTGGTGACGTAGGATCCGCTCAGCACTCCATGATCACGTCCTTTGCGCATACTATGAACCACCGAATGCTCGGAAACGATTTCACGGCAAAGTTAAATATTTCCAGGAAAGGAGATTGGACGCTGGGACAAGGGGATCGCGTTGAGCCGATATTTCACGCGTTGATCTACGGTTTCAACCCCGATTGCATAAAATGGCGTGGACAGCCAAAACAACAACATTCCGGCTTTTTGCGCCAGCAAGCCATGCTGTGGCTCTACTCCGTCATGAACAAACACTACTATTCTGCAGCTCAGACCGAGACAAGGTGTGGGAGGAATAAAACGAATATTGAATAACCTTGGTACAGATTATGAGCTTATCGGGAATAAGCTGCAGCGCACCAAAAAGCAGATCCGGATAGTATTGATCTATCAGTTGAATATCTGAGACCTCGAAGATATGGATCGACGAGTATCTCAAGGAGCCTAACGCATACCACAAGCAGTTCTTGGAGTGCCTTCAGCGCGCAGTTGATGCTATTATTAGACACCAAAGGGCGAGACTTGGAGAGATACAGCAGAGTATCAACGACTACCAGCAGGAAGTGGAGCTATTTCGGATGATCGGAAAGATGAGAGATACTGATACGCCGCCTGGGTCGCCAAAGATTCCTCAAATCAGGAATACATCGACCGGTGGTATCGCTAGATGATTTAGATCGTGTGCTCACAGAAGACGGATGGAGCAGAATGGAGCAAGACAGTTTTAGGTTATTTAGAGCTATTTAACGGAATTTTACATGTCGTTTGTTGCAATTCTACGCTATTACGTTGTGCTCACTATGCCCATGGTTCAATTTGGAGCAATTAGAATGAAATAAGTGACTGCGCGAGGCTGAATGAGTGACAGCCGGAATTATATTGGTTAAGTGCCTGATGGCAGTATACCCTGCATATTTCTGCAAGTCTCCACCGTTTTCCTTCCTCGCAAAAAAGTAGGCAAGAAAGTAAAGCCTCCTTAACAGCACGTCGAAATGACAGGCGAACTCCAGACTTACCCTCTTTTTTAGCTGAAATTCCAATCTTTTAGGTGCTACGACGCGTTGCACTGGAATCTCGCTGATTCTATTCTCACCACCGCCATTTGTAATATTAAGCTTATTCTTATTTACATTATATTTTAGCTCCTACAGCAAAGTGCTAGTTTAAACGTTTATCGATAAACAAAGTACAGGCTCCGTCACTATGCAAAGCACCTCGCCTAAAAATCCGGGTTTCTGAAGAACTCCAAATATTACGCTCGTCTTCGAGATCTCCAGGATGAACATCCTCATCTCAGGTCGCTTTCGATGTACATGGAAAATATGGAGAAACGTAGGTTGGAAGGGAAAGCAGCATCGCTCGACTCAAATTCCATTATAATTACCCAAGTAGCTTCCCCGTCATATGGTTGGGCAACTCCACTACGTGGGAAAGCGAGACTGCTGATGTCTACGACCTTCAAGCTCTTGCTAAACATCAGGCTACACTTCGTGCGAAGAAAAAGTGGAGCTTAACAGGTCCTACGCGTCTTGTCATCGTCGAAGACCTGTCTCCCGGAGCGATTGAAGCGCTGGGTACAGGGTTAAATATCGACCCCGACGTTTTCTATTACCACCTCGTCTCGACAGCATCAACCAGAAGGCCTTAAGTCCATCTAATTTCCCAGAGAACCAGATTCCCATTAAAAAGCATATCCCGGGGCATGGTCCTGGGGGATTTACGAGCGTTCTGATTCCTTGTGAACTAAGGTTTTCTGACTTAGCCACATCGAATATGGAAACCTTTCAACTTGATGGAACATATTGTCCTGTACAGTACAACAGAGTAATTGAAACTGCTACAGAAGCCCATGGTCAAATTCACGTCAAATTTTTAGAGGTTTTCATCGTTTGACGATGCTGTATCTTACTGGAGCATCGCATAATCCTGCGCATACTAGTATGGTCACCGTTCTGTTAGATTTGCTCATAATGACGAGGATTAACCGCAATATATCGCAACGTAGTTATAATTTTTGCCTATCCAACATGGAAAAGCCAACTTCGTGACCATAAACAAGTTGCCGCGCCCCCGATTCACGATTATTTTGGTTACAGCTTCGATCCTAGGCAGAATATATCGGACTATGAGCGGAAAACCGATATGTCTAAAGAGGGTGTCTGGTCAGACGGTCAATGGGAACGTATCCGCATGGTCATTAAGCAGTTACTTTACCAAGTTTCCCCTCAAAATCAACATAGTCACGCACATTCTATCTACAATAAATCTCTGCTCTGGTTGTACTCCATGATGAACAAGAATTACAACCTCGCATACCAGACGACTACGGTCTCTTGCTTGAGATAACGAAGATCACCGGCAGTCAGAATTTACCAACAAAGGTATCTCAACAGCTCAGATACCAACTTCGAGACAGCATCTCCAGGTCTCTTGAGGCATACCGATCTGCAAAGAGCCACCTTGAGGAAAAACTCAAGCCAGGTATTAGTACTTTCCAAGCCGAATACGACAAAGCGAAATATGCGGGGGAAACTTACCTGAAATTCGAGAAAGAACTACTTCGTGAAGTTCGACAAGCAATCGAAGATTGTCACAAGGCTGTGGAACTCGATTTGATGCTCGCGAAGTTGAAAACACTCGACACTTCCGCCGGGGATACCTCAGCCGACCTTAAGGGCAAAGAAGATGACATTATTCGTTCGCTTAGGAGGGACTTGGCTTCTCGATTGCTTTCCTGAGGCGTCGGCGTGTTCCATTATTAGAGATATTTATATCGCAGCCAGTATTACGGAATTGTATCCAATATAGTGGTTGGTTTTAGTTCCGGAGAGCGAACCGCAATATTTATCTTGATGCATCCTAAGAGGAAATAATTGTAACTTAAAGCCGATGACAAACGAGTATCAAAAAAAAGAAAAATACACTAAATTCCAATAGATACATAGGTGCTTCTAAGTAAGGACGATCCCTATTGATATCCTATCTATTATGCCGAGTCATTGCAATTGATCCCAAAACCCACCTGATTTCCTACGTCACGAATCTTGGGCGATAGTCGGGATTCAGCTCTCCGACACGCGAACAGAGTCAGCGGTATATTACCGCTTGGGGAACCTAGCCGAGGATTAGTTGGTAATTAAGCGAGACTCTGCTCCGTATTTTGCCCCGGATTTTCCCCACCGCTACCGACCATGAATGCCGCATTGGTGGAGGTAAGTCTGGTTGCCTCCACATTCCGTACTAACGAGATTTCTCAACACCAAGTTAATTCTCACGATCGTCCAACGCCAAACGCTATTTAGCTCTATTTAAAGACAGGGATGATCCCCAGGATGGCATTTATTCTTGATCCAGAGTCTCAAGACATCTGTAGTGTCCTACGAGATCCGTCGCGCTCGCAGAATATCCCAATCACGCCCTCTGATTTGACAACCCAAATACTACACATCATTGCTCCTGAGAGTTAGTCTACTACTTCAGATAAGATGGCTGAAGCCCGGATGGAGTACGCGAAGGACGACATGGGGGACGTGGAAAGGGTAGATATCTCGGAAGAGACGCGGATACACATTCGCCGGAAGGTTGTTAGCGAGTTCTTCATCTAGGTTCTTATATTCTCAGGAAAAGTCAGACAATATAACTAATAAGCGGCCCATTCTTCTAGTTTGACCGTCATGTGTTACCACTTGTAGTGGTTCTTTACGTGCTCTCGTACCTTGACCGTGGAAACATCGGATCGGTCAAGCCTGTGCCCAACCTGCTCTTGGCTTGAATACGCCTCAATGGACATGGTTCTCAATGCATTCTACATCGCGTATACTGTCTTTGAATGGTCTGTGATGGTAAGTTCCAAAAGCGTGCCTAAACTTTCTCTCATGGCTTATTTATAGCTCTCCGTTTACTAAAATTTCCCTACAAAAAGCTCTGGAAAGTATTTCCGGCGAACATTTATGTCAGTATTCTCTGCATCATGTGGGCACAGCGCCATGTGCTCTGGAGCTGTAAAGGGGCTTCCCAGCCTGATCGCCTGCCGCGTCTTCCTCGGCATCTTGAAGCAGGGTTCGGCGCTGGCGTACCGTACTACCTAACGTTTTTCTATGCGCGCCGCGAAATGGCCCTTCGCATATGTCTCGTTCTCGCTATGTCTCCTCTCGCCAACTGCTTCAGCGGCGCTCTCGCCTACGGCCTCTACAATCGAAAGCTTCCATCGCTTCCTGGAGGATAGTGTTTCTCGTTGAAGGAGCGCCTACGATTCTTATGGCACCAGTTATATTTTTTCTCCTACCGGCGTCCCCGCAGACGTGCAACTTCCTAACCGAATCCGAACGCCGTGACGCGGTCGCGCGCCTGCAAAATCTGGATAAGACGGCAAAGACAAAAGTAAACTGGAAGCAAGTCGCCTCCGGTCTGGCAGACTACCAGAATTGGATGCACATGGCGATGCACTTTTGCTGCAATTTCTCATTCGCTTCCTTGTCGAACTTCCTACGACAATCATTAAGGAGATCGGTTACACGTCCGTCAACGCGAACGGCCTCACAGCGCCTCCGTATTTTGTCTCGTTCTGTCTCTGTTGTGCCGTCGCATTCTATTCGGATAAAAAGGGGCAACGAGGTTTTTAATCAGTGGATTCGCGGCATTAGGCTGCCTTGGCTACCTCCTCCTGGCGGTAGTGAAATACTCCGTCGCCGTCCGGTACCTTGCGGTATGGTTTGCCGTCTGCGGATATACCCTGCTCTTTGTCTAAATATTACATGGCTATTGGTAATCAAGCGGTGATTCCAAACGCGCCGCTGGGTGTCTATTCTTGCGATATTTGACAATGCTCCTCTTTATTGGGACGGCAGTATTCCCGTCTGAACAGGTGCCGTACTTTACGCAAGGTTGCGCGTCGCTGCGCGCTCACGGGGTCATTGTTATACTTTCGCTTACGCTGCACTTTTTACTTAAGAGGGAAAACGAGAGAAGGGACAGGGAATTGGGCCTGTTGACCACAACGAGATTGTTGATGTTTCTGAGCTCGGCGATAAGAATGAGAAGTTTAGGTATCTTACTTAAAACTCTATAAAACATTAAGTAATATAGCCATTTTAAATAAGGATCAATGATAAAGCCAGATTCAAAATACATATTTTAACCGGTTATATCGATAGTAATAATACTACCCTGATCGTGTTGCAAGCAGTATATGCACAATGGAACGATGTATCTTTTTCTGATACAATAAATACTCTGATTTAATCACTGCCAAATGACCTCATGCTTGAATCAAACGATAATCTGAAGAACATGAACGATTTTAAATCGTGGGCACTTGATAAACGGGTTCTTATTGGTTTCCTGACGGCTAAGATCGCACGTTTGTCTATAGAGTATGAAGGTATATATATTGCATTTAATCGGGTGGAACATAAATCAAATGAAGGTTACCTGGATATTGTATTTCTTCTATCAAATCAAGTAGAACACGAATATTATTCTCGATTGTAAACGTCTAAATCTAATCCATAGCAACGGTCACGCAAACTATCCATGAGAGGATGTATAGGAGCAGGTTAATAAGAATAATATCTCCTAAATAAGCTGGATTAATTATCGAGGGAAAGACTGACGCCGCGTCGGTCTCGCGTCAGGCTCCCGGTTCCCCACGCTTTGCGGCGCGCCCCACTCTATATTCTGATTTCGGATGCGATATCCGGGAAATGATTAGTTCGGTAAACAGGTAATCGGTAGAATCTCCAGATTAAGTTAAATACCGCTCCCTTCCCCCAAAATAATTCCATCCTCCCCAGAGTTAATCCCCGAAAAATGTCGTCCCACGTATTTGCAATACAACCGCCCGCTGAGAAGGCTTCGGCTACACGTCGTTCGTATCAGGTACGCTAGGCCTATCCCTATCATATTATGAGAATTTTATTGATTTTACGATGTCCATAGGCTGTATACCCTGCAGGGCGCGGAAGGTCAGGTGCGACCTTGGAAATTCGACGGCCAGCCGTGCGCGAGATGTAGAAGGGAAAGAAAGTATGTATTGAAGCTCAATGTGGAGTTGATTTTATTTGACCATTTTCTAATCAATGACGGGGAGAACGCATAGGAATGCGTCTTCGGTGCCCCACGGGGATCCAAAGCGAACGAAGGATTCAGGCCGGTGATCCAGCCTACTGCTGCAGCTACAGAAGCTGTCGTAAGGAGTCCTGAGGGTCACGAGGCAGAAGATGGGTCAACCGTGGCTAAAGGGAGCAAAAGACAAAGTCAAGATGAACTTACAACCCAGGCGTCAAAACGGCGTCGCGATAAACATTCGAGCGAAAAGGTCGGCAGGGTGATAGGGCGACATCGAGTGTTCCTCCTACATCGGAGAGCAATGGAGATGGGTAGTCCAGGTAGTGCCCGGCGAAAGTACGTTTACCTCGGCCTGCCAATCGCAGATCATAATCTTACAATTTATTCGCAGCTACTGGTTGGCCGAATGACACTCAGACGGTTACTCGTATATAGGTTCCGGCCAGCGGTTTCAGTTCCCGAACATGAATCTCCTGCAAGTTCGAGGCAGAAAGGCTCCTACAGAAGCCCGTCTCAAATCCGAACGATGTTCTGAATTTGCTCTACGAGGCGGCGGAGCTCGACGCTCAGGAGAACGACGCATACGAAAGCACCGACACCCTTGCTTTCCCCACAGGCATAGATCCAGAACTAAGTGGGGAGACGACGATAGGACATAACAAACCCTGGGCGTGGCTCGAACGTAATATAAACAAGGAAGGAGGATTTGAACAGCATCATCATCACTTGACAGGGCCATCGCCGTCCACGACCCTGTATTCAGCTCTTACCCAGCCGCGGTCGATGCTATCGAGGTTTGGAACAACTTCGCTTCGTGAAGCAAAAGTGGATAACTGCGCGAGAAGCGCTATTGCTGGTTGACCTGTTAGTATCTTTGAAGGATATTACACCCCGTTTACAGCTTGACCTAAGTTATGTTGTAGGTTCTTTCGAAATTTAGCGCCTCTCACTCCGATAGTAGGAGGGTTCTACTCCCGGCATGCAAACCACTGGACTCTTGTATCGCAAGAAGCATCTTGTGTTCGACTATCATGACTATTAGTAGTCGGTACCATGCTCTACCAGGTCCATGTAAATGACCAATTCCTCCTATCTCCTAAACTAATAAAAATTCCAGTTAAGCGTTGACTAATGAATGGCGGAACAGGTGGACTAAGCCGCGGGTACATGATACATGATCGATTCTGGAGGTTCACGCAGACCCTCCTGCAGCGGGTAATATTCGGGCAAGAGAAAATATCAACGGCAAAGACACGGCGATTGGCACAGTAGAAAGTTTGCTGCTATTGACGGAATGGTACCACGTGCGATTCATTTCCCACCAGAATCGGACGGTTGGGATAGCGCACTCATTCATGCCACCGATAGCACAACTGACGAGACTGTGCTAGAGGGAGGGAGTATTTATGACGAAAAGCAGGAAGCTGAGAATCGGCGTGTAAGTTAAGAGTTCACACTGTCCATCTAGAAAGTTTCATATTTTCCACCAGCTTATATTCGTATATATTCTCAAAGCCTCAAATGCCAGATGGCTAGAAGACGTCGTCGAGCCACTGCACAGATCGGAGCGTATGTCATGGACATTCTTAGGGATTGCTTACTCGCTCGCACATGAGCTCGGCGTTTTCGACGATAATTTCAAGATGGAGACTCCGAAGGACGAGCTTAGCGAGGACGCCAAACAAACTCTGGAAAGAAATCAGAACAGGAGAGCCAGATTACGGAAACTGCTTTATGTCTATATCAACGACCTATCATCGAGGCTAGGTTGGACTTCGTTGATGCCCCGGCTGTTGTCGAAATCATCCAAGGACTCCCTTAAATACTATAAGCGACAGGCTAGTCTCGGCGAACCTAGCACAACATCAATAAATAGTGAGGACATGGATGCGGGCAAGAACGTGCTTTGGAATTCTCAAACGGCGTCCCTGATAGAGCTTACTCGACTCATGAAAATGGCATCGGAAACGCTTTACCCTTCGAAGCGGCATACGCGGGAGCTCATCAAGAGCGGAAGATACGTTTCGCTACTGGAACATTTCCAACCGATGCTCGAGGCTTGGGAACGCAATTATGAAAACCTCAAGGGTAAGTATTGGTGGTGAGAATTTTGAAAATATAAATGCATATTTATGGCTGACATTTGAGTTATCATGCGAAAACAGATTTCACTTCTCTTCTAAATTGGATGATCCTCACGGAGTTCCACTTCACGAGGGTTTACATCAACTCCCTCGCAATCCAGGCTGTTTTAGAAAGGACGGCGGGCTCTAGGGTCCATAACGCCAACCTCCCAGCTCCTGGTAATCATGACGCGTCTTACAGTGACGAACAGGACGCCCAGCCTGTCTTTGATCATCGCGCCGCTGAATTATTTGATCGTAACTCGATCGATTCCGAGTTTATCAGGGAGGTTGTCGAAGGTAGTCGGGAGATCTTGCGAACTTTAACAAGGTTCTCAGACGAGGGCGTCTTATTTATGCACTTCGAAGATCTTTGTACGTGTCGCGAGTGCCGTTGTGTTTCTACTAAAAATCTTAGGTAAACATCCCGGTTTTCAAAACTTATAAGGTGTGATGCTGACGTATCAGAACAGTCTCGGTACCAAAATTGAAGAAGCAAAAATCACTCTCGATGTATTAACGAAAGCTGGCGAAGCATTGCATAAATCCGCAGTGGACGACATGCATGTTACCAAACGCTTGCGAATCTCCTTGACAGGCACGTCGCTCGTGTCAAACTGAGGTTAGCAGACACGATAAGGCGCGAAGATGAGAAGAGAGCGAAAGAGAAGGGGGCAATGAGTCGTGATGTTGAGAGCCCAGCGGTCCGTGCTGCAACACAGACACAAGGAGCAGACAATGAGGCTTCGGTAGTAGACCTCACGGAAGATAACGTTGATCATGGCTTAATTTCTGGATCTTTAGAGGAAATATTTCCTTTGGTCTCGGCGGAGGGTTCACAAGACTGGTTCACATTTCCATTTGATCCGCTATCGCACCACTGGAGGGTTTGCTGCGGAACTGGGTGACGATTTCTTTGATTATGGAGACGCCTTTGGCGCTTAATGTACCTAGGATCCTCATGATACAGTTATATTATGGTTCTGGTAGTTGCGATAGTTCATGCAAAATCTCCATCTGATTCCTTATAAGCTAGAAGCGGCCGTGGATAAAGCCAGAACTACTCCGCGTTTATATCTAGCCATGAAATTGATCAGCGAGATCCTCGATGGACGGCCTTCAGATTCAGTCCTCGGTACCACCGCAATAACATCATAGCTACAATATTTGCAACCTAGCTCGGTTACAGCACTGGTCTCAACATGCACACTCACCGTGTGTGTTCGGTCCGCTACAAATTGGGAAATTATCCGAGCGAGTACATACGCTTATCCGCAATAGGAAATTATCCGTCCGTACAACTCCGCAGCTACGGTTTGCACTCTCTACCGAGCTATGTAGAGAATCGCATGCCGAAGAAACATCTTAAGACGGTACGGAAGGCTCCGATGTCAATTGCCACTATCAGGACGTTATATAAATGCAATCTGGTTCTCCTTCGACATGAGACCTGTAGATCTATAACACCATATAATCAAAGGAACTCCAGAATATCCGCAGTTCAAGCCTAGTGAATTATTGTATATTTTTTGCTTGATACGACATTTTTCTATTGATCTAATCATGGCTCGTAACATTGTTAATACCCATCAATATCCGTCACCTTCGAAGATCCCATCAGATTCCCGCGGGAAAATTGAACCAAACCCGTGATGTCACTTTCACATTACAAATGTGCGGGGAAAGATACCAAGCATTCAAGCTTCGCGGTTACGGACAATGATGCTTGAGGCCTCGAGGGACCCGTCAAAAATCTTGGCACACTGCTGCTCTTACGATGGTCTTAGCAGCCGCCTGGTTCAAGAGGCTGGGTATCCTTTGTATTCTTAGCTGGTTATACGGTTGCTAGTAGTTTTGGACTGCCGGATACCGGTTATAGTAAGTAATGCACAACCTTGGTTCTATTTGCGAATCCCTTTAATTCTCTTTCTAATTGCGGCACAAAAAAAATCCAGTCGCCTTTCAGGAAGTGGCTGGTAAAATCCAAGAAGTTGTCCGTCAAGTAGACGTACCTGTCATGGCCGACGCAGACACTGCTATGGATCACCGATGAATGTCCGCCGCACGGTTGAAGGTTTCGCACATGCCGGCGCCGCGGGTATAATGATTGAGGATCAAACATGGCCAAAACGCTGCGGTCACACGAAAGGGAAATCGGTAGTACCGCGTGACGAGGCTTCGCTCGCATACAAGCAGCCGTCGACGCCCGCAACGAAGAACTCGACATTTCATCCTCGCGCGCACAGACGCCTTGATAGTAAGCTGGAGAAGCAATCTACCGTGCTAAGAATCTTGGAAATCGCGTTGACAGCGTGTTCATAGAAGCGCTTCCGGACGAAAATGCGATAGAAACGCCGTTAAGGAGATAAATGCGCCGATGTTCGCTAATATTATCGAAGGAGGGAAGACGCAGAATCTTTCCGCGGCGGATTTGGCGAGGCTTGGATTCTGCGCTGTCGCATACCCGTGGACGTTAGTGGCTGCGAAGCTTGCAAGTGTGCGCACTGCTCTTGAAGGTCTAAAGGAGAGTTTCACAAAGGGCCCACCACCACAGATATTGAGCTACCACGAAGTCTGCGATGGCGTTGGCTTTGACAAGTACTATGAACTGGAAGATAAGTATAAGTACGAAGTCAACGGAGTTCATGGACCAATGGTGTTATTAAGTCTGTGGGGTGTAAATCTAAGCCTTAAATGCCGATGGTGATGTATGTAGGCGGATAAATCTAGTACAAATAGACGAAATAGTAGTATTTCATCGCTGAAATAGTTTAAACGTTTTTCATGGCTTGTGATTGCTTGGGCTGTGTAATTAGATGCAGGGATGCTAGAGACTCGGAGCGTTATAGATAAGTCTGTCCTTTTAAATTTTTCTCTTCCATCATTATGGGCCGTTCGCATAGAATTTCGAGGCTGGCAGTGCAAAAAATTCGGCCATGGATTTTTATATCTGCCATTCCGGTCGCTGACAATGAACCATGTCCTTCGGGCTGTGGTAATACAGAAAATGGAAGGTAGCTATCTTTACATTTGCAAAACAAGTACCGAGAGCTTACTTAGCCCGATAGGCGCATTTGGTATTTAAGTAACGGAATCCAGATAATAAATAGTTCACATGAAGAAATGGATAGTAGGAGTTATGGCAGAAAATAATATTTACGCGGGCGAAGCGCCAAGCGCTGAAATGCCATTTGGTTTCTTAGGTATCTTGTTAATATCGGCGGATTTCTGCGTTCCTGCGCATTCATAATAGAGGGGTGGAAGCAAACATCCACATAATTATCGGTTTACAAGGGTCGAGAGGCCGTTGACCCAAGGCAGTCCAAGGCTTCATAATAATTGTATTCCATATTATTTATAAACCTAATTCTTATTGGTTAGATATGTAGTTATAAAAAACAATGCGATGTCATTCTCATAATTATTTATTTTCTATAGAAACAGGGCTTTGAACTCCTTAAGCAATTCTCAAAAGAAATTGCAACGTGACGCTTTTAGACCCACTTCATAACCGCCGCGACAATAGCTATTTATATAAATCCTAAAAAAAAAAAAAGCGTCATCAGGCTTTCAAGTGGTGGCTATGTAAAGATCCTGATAAATTATTCATATGAAGACCATATATTTTTAATATAAATAAAATGGTGTCTATTAAGGCTTGAAGGCAGACGAAGCTACCGCCGCGAAAGAACAATCTTTAGCAAACAACTAAAATAAAAAATAAAATCGTCACAAGGCAGACTCCGCTGTCCTTCCCTTGCAGATATTATGTTTGAGTTCAATCTTAGGTAAAATAAACCACTATATTTAGCACATACTGCAATGGGATCCATAATGTCCACATTAAACTGTGCGCGTGAATGCGTCTTTGACTCTTGATTTGAAGCGCAAGCGCTGTCGCCTCGAAAAGACCCGCAGAGGCCCACCGCTAAAGCTGCCTTGCCGCATTGAATGCCTTTTTGAGAAGAAATGGCAAAGGATTGGAGGGCGATGCACTGTAGGAAGCGGCTAGGTCCCTCAGACCAACTATTATTGCATTTCCATAAGCTCAATAGTGCATAAAAACTATATAAAGGGTCATAATTCCTTCGGCTTCTGAGGAAGATTGGAGAATTTTCTTAAATCGCACACTCTTTTTATACTTTCTCCAAGTCCTACGCTCGCTTTTCTGGCCTTTTCAGTATATAGAAATGCGGAAAGGTCGGACTAGAAACATCCGCCAGCAACCAAAGCGCAGTCACAGAGAATCGCGAGTAGGGTTTCGAAACCTAAACAGAATACAAGAGCCATAAGGCTCTCAGATCCACGATGGTATCGGAGGTTTGCAAATATGTCGACTTCGTAAAGATCGAAGGGACAGTTCTGATGAAACAATCCACTGGACAAGATAAATGTTATCAAGAAATCCTGAAGATAGAAAACGATTTTGCCAACGCTCCGAGACGGTGTCGAACAAGACTGGAAATTAAAACAGCGGAACAACAAGCTAAGACAACGCAGAGCTGGCCCTATAGAGAGTTAGCGAACAAATTCCAGAATATCGACGTTCATAACACTGCCTCCGAAGAATATGGGAAATACATACGGCACCTCTTTATAGCCACATTCCAGAGCTTAGTACGGGCAAGACGCACCATGTGTCAGTATATCAGAACATAGTTTTGAATCCGCGTGCTGCGTAAGTTCTTATAATCGTCAGGGCGACTAATAAAACAATATTATACCTAGACTTCCACGGCAAATCGGTTTCGATGCCTTTACCAGAAGTTGGAGAATATCTCCGAACAGGACAGTTGTCTTTCCAACCAGATGGAATTGGCGGATATCGAAAAGAAGCTTTTGAGCCACTCCGCGACCGGGACTTTGAAATGGAAGTTCGCAATTTTCTGTGTCGATCCGCACCAAAACACGATGTATGGTTTCCAACTATTCAAATTGAGGTAAAGCTGAAGGGTCGACCGCAATTGGAGATCGAGAACCAAATAATACGTATCGCTTACACGCTCGCGGTCGATTGTAGGGATTCAATCAGGTGCCGAGGATCAAGTATGCTCCGGAGACATCCAGACCTACGGAAAAATACTTGGGCCGGTATTCGGCATCCAAATCTATGGAACAGGTGGTCAATTATTTCTATATTGCTACACACAAGAAGCTAGCTCGCCTGGCGTAAGGCAGCCAGAAGGTCTGAAGGCACGAAATGTCAAGCGATGGTTTAGATCGTATGATGAATTTTTCTGTTGCTTCCTTTCTTAACATTGCTCTCTAATATAAAGCACGAAGAGAGATTTTTTCAAGCTAATTTCTGATTAATAGCATTACCAAACCATATCAAGCGGGGATCTCAAAAACAGCTCGGACTGGTGTAAATTGAAAAGATTTTAAAATCCATTCAAACTTTATATTGGTTCAAAAATTTACACGAGGTGACGGGAGGCTGCAGAATTGGAAAGAATCTTTCATTAAAAAAAGGTACGTTCAATCAGTTATTGGCCTTCATTTCTCTGGAGACAAGCCACTGTCGCGTATTGTATCTCACAGCCGAAAAATTACATCCTGAAGCAGGCCTTAAGACACTAAGGTTTCCCGCAATATCAGCTGTGACTTCATACGATTTTGCGTGGAGCCAAGTCAATAGCAAGAACTTTCCACATATGGTAAGTGTGTTGGTAACTGGTGATCGAAGGGAATATCTAAGGGCTAATAATAAATGAGTCCTCACGGTGCAAGAATCCGAAGAGCTCCGTAAACTGCCGGCGAAAGCTACCGCTACTAGTGTTAAACAAAGAGCGTGCTAAACGAAGGGAGGGGATCGTAGGCAGTCCACAGGAAAAAACCGTCTGCCTGCATTGCAATATAATGTTTAATTCGAATTTTAATACGTTGCGAATTTTGCATCTTTCAATCATCAGGTAACGGAGCTTTATGCTAGTTTTTATTTTGGGTGCTTTGAGGTGTCCGGCGGTTGGAGCAGTTCCATTTGCTTTAATCTAATATATAGAGATATCAGAGTCGGCAAATATGTGAGACTATAAGGGGCAACTAGCGGAGCTGTCTCGAGACTAGCAAGACTAATACATCAAATCTTTCTTTTTTTTTTATTAAAAAAAAAAAGAGGGGATAAACCAGTAAACTGAGCAAAAATAGGACCACGAAGCTTTGAGCTCTATCTTGGAGGAAGTTGATATTATTGATACATTGAGCGACGCGATGGCCGGACGGTATTTTTATATTTTAATCTTTTTGTAACTGGTATCTTCATTAACTAAATAATTCAGAAACGGAATAATTAGTGAAATATTATGGAAAGAAGAAGAGGAAGAAGTATCTCTAACTCTAAGCCTCTACTAAAATAGTAATATATAAATCTCTATCTATATTATACGTGAAAACCTTCTAAATATGTCCCTCCCCTTACCTCCTCCACCGTATTGTGGGAACTTAGTAGTTTTCCCGATCTCTCCCTACGTCCTCTTTACTTCCAGAATATACTGCTCTATTTCTTTTCAAGACACTCGGTTTTGTTCGACGTATGGTTCACAAGGTTTTGACCTACAGGCTCAATCCCGGCTTTCCCGAGGGTCCACAGGCGGCGCTAGCGTATCACTGGCGTGCAACAGATAGATCACATGCTCTGGTGTTCTCTACGCGTTTATCGGCTTTTTTTTTCTGGGGGAGCCTTTTCATGCTCTTGTGTAAGTGCATACTTGAAACTTTTAAATCGGGATCCGGTGTTTTTAACCCGAATGTTCGGTGCCTTGCAGTCTCGGACAGGGTGCCTTGCTTGTGAGACCTTGTTACTGTAATTCTCTACGCAATTGTATACAAGTTTCAAATATTTTATATCGCATGATTCACACTTTGATGCAATACCAGAACTCACGTATAGCGATGATGATATAAGATTCGATAGGCAAAATTCGTTTCCCAAAGAGTTCTGTCCGCCGCAAGACGGCGTATTTCTGTAAACAAAGCCTAAAGATTTCAATTTCAATTTGCTCCTTCGGAGTATTCATCATCTCGTCTCGGACTGCTCCTCTTCGGAACGTTCGGCCGGTCTTGTGTCAAAGGCTTGCGGCGGATTTCTTAATTTTGATGTATCAAGCCGACCACAGAGTATGCGGTGTCAAAGCCTTGCCTTGAACCACACAGCACGGGAAATCTCGATCCTAATCGTCGAAGGTAAATCTAGCCGACCCATTAACATTGCTAATATCTATTCCAAATCATAAATTCCTCTGCCTCTACGAAGGGACGTTACGAACTTGTTAGATTGTTGCTTCGTTAGTGCATACTCAAGTAACTAGTTACACCCAATCACACTTTTTAATAGAAGGGGGAGCTAGCAAATACTTGTAACACCACTAAAAGATTTTGCTCCTTCCGGAACATTATATATGTAAATAAGTGGTTATAAGCTCTTAAGCCGAAGAAACAAATGGAAATGGTGGTGTCCTCTTTCCCGTTCCTTTGGAATATCAGTTAGATTGATCGGGCAAAATGCAGGCCGGTCTCAGGTCTCTCTCCGTGACATTAAATTCAAGCAACCATACGATAATATTCAGAACCTCGACATAGTTCAAACACCGGGAGATGAAACAATTGCGACATGGCTGTGAGTCTCTGTCATTCAACTTTGCCGCCCCGTGTACAGTACTTATTTTGCTCAGTAAGAAACGCCTTGCGGGAATAGAAATCCTTTGCCCCTTGGCCCATGCATGAACATGTTGTAGCAGCCCCATATATATAAGATAAAATGAATACAACAAGCAAGAATGGCTTTTTTCTAATGAGTCAAACCATTGCAGCCTCGCTCACCAACCATTATTTCTCCCGAGCGGCGTCGAAGAACCCGCCGAGGAGGAATTTCTGGACGTCTCCTTAGCAGGGAAAATATAAGGTTTTTACCTTGCTCGACTTCTGTCAAAAAAAATTTTTAGTTGCGAGGCTAACGGCCTCGATACTATCCGTCCTTCCAATTTACAAAGTAGGAAGACGTCCAAATGCGAGTTTCGGGGTTTTTCGTATTTATTTATCCTTTGACATCCAGTTATATTCAAAATAAACTCAAAATAAAAGTCCAAGCGAGCGGAAAATAATATGGGAGAGGTTGTGCTTTCTGGATTCAGAAATTGTTCTATGCTTAAGTATATACCAGTAGCATCTTATTTTATGAGAGTTAAAATGCTGAAACTGATGCCGCTGCCGTTGATTTGACTTCAATGCGTTAATGTTAACACTTCTAATGATTTTATGTTAATACATTACTGGCGCTGCCTCAACTAGTCTCGTTGGATTCTGCAAAAAAAAAAAAAAAAAAAAAAAGTCGTGCTAGCAGAAGTATCGAACGAGACCTGCCTCTGCTACTTGATTGAGGTTTCTATAAACCTTATTATTGTTATTATTGTTATTACTGTTATTACTACTATTATTATTATTATTATTGTTGTTGTTGTTGGCTAAGTAGCTAAGAAGTAGGGGTGGGTGAGGTACTCCTTATTGTCTTCGTAGCGCCAGCCGCCACCCCAAAACACACCAAAAATCCGGGTACGGGACAAAAACAAAGAATTGCCTCTCTTACGGATAAAAAAAAAAAAGAAAAAAAAAGGGGGGGGGTGTTAGTCAGTCGAAAAAGAAGCAAGAAAGTGCCGTATTGCGGGCCTATATAAGAAGAGGGGGTTGCTACTTACTGATAACGAGTCTTCAAAAATTAATCAATTCCATTAACTTATAATCGTCTTCCTTATCATAACCCAGCCTCGTACTAGATCAATTTACCCTCAAACCCTAATCGATAAGTTATCATGGGGGCACGTCGAATTCGCGACTGCAGCTGCCAGAGGGCAAACCGTAACCCCAAAAGAGGCCCAACAAGATTTCAAAGGCCGCTGAGAGGCCCAAGCGTAACAATTATCGGATCCCAAATGGTATCCAGCAGTTCGCTGATACGTCGACTTTGTAAAAATTGAGCGAAACTGTCCTATCGCAGGCAATCCGCTCAGTTGTATAGACGTTGTCCAGAGGATCTTAGATACGGAGAAGAAGTTTACAAGATCGCCAGAAAGGTGCAAGAGGAATTAGAAGTCTTCATACTTCGTTCTATGCCGAAATGGCACAGGAATGTCGGAATATAGGGTTTACAGACTACTCCACGGAGGAAATCTGGAAATCTTCCTCAAAGATAAGATATATTCGCGTCTTCGAGAGTTAAGCAATGGGAGCCAACACCATATGTAAGCCAGACTGTTCCCTTCCGCTAACCTCATGTGTCGTGAAAGAAGAGAATGGGGTGTGTATGCTCGCATTATCTTCTACGTATTGCCTATCTGCTCGCCCGCAGCTGCGACTGCCATCCAAAGCTACCAATGGATCAACTATCCTCGGTAGCGTTAAACACTTCTCAAAAACGTTAGGCCGGTATTCGGTGTCCAGCTCTACGGTACGAGGTGGTCCTTAATCTGCATGACTGCCACGCCTCAAGTAGCGAGCTCCAGCAATAAACCTCCACCGGGCCTAGAAGCGAGAAGAGTGGGTAAGTGGTTTAGATATGTAAGTCCGTTCCCACTCAATTCGAGCAATTATGAATTTTTGGGTTTTCTTCGATCAAGAGAACCAAAAAGATCGAACAGATGAATTAAGGCGCTCTTGCTTATTTAAATTCAATAGTATTATCATACTATCTCCAGCGAAGACTTAGGAAACGAATTAGATTGTTACAAATTTGAGCAAGTTTTGCTTCAAATCCAGGATTTTATTCTGGGAGAAAATTTGAAACTTGTAAAAGGAAGACCGTAAATGGAAAAGGACCTTCAACAGCCAAAAAAATCGGGTATGAACATAATAGTCATTTTCATATTAATTTTGGGGGACCTTCTTTTTCTTTTCTTTACCTTTCCTTTTTTTTGTTTCTTTCTCCTTTTCTTTATTTTTTCTGTAGGACTTCGTCACTGCCATACCCCGGAACCTATAATTATCAAATGCCACATATTTGATCATTTTCACAGGTCGACTTCATCCAAGATATCTCTATCTCTACCCAGGCTTCAGACTCGTGCTAGTGTTCGGGCTCAAGCGAAGTAGAAAGAATCAATCCCAGAGCTGCTATGGTTTTTTTCTCCGACTTGGGAGGCTTTTGACATATTCTTCAGAACCTTGTTTCGCGGCAGGCTCTAAGGTTTCAAGTTCAGCAATACAACGTTGGCCGTGAGCAGGTCTCGTGGATTGCCGCGTGCCAGGTCCGAACAGGTTCAGGTTGGTACTGCAAAGTAATAATTAATGGTAGTTTTGAAAAAGTTTAGATGCGCACATTTATCATCTAGCAGGCCTAGTTTCGCGATAGCTAGTATTTATTTACCTAGACATTGACTTCAAGCTTTTTGATTTTCCTTCTCCTTTTCCTTTTTCGATTTTTTCGTTAATTTATTTTTCGTTACATGGTTACTACTTAGTTTATTCTTCTTTTACTACTAGATTTCTTTTGTAAGTTGCATTCTTCACTGCTCAAGTTACTTGATAAATGTTAGGATCATAAGAGTTCTCGGTCAAGGAAGGCTGAATTACCGGCCATGTACAGGCGCTATAATATATGGAGAATAGAAGATCGTCGCGTTTGTCGAGGCACTTGATGTCTGATGGACTGGAAATACGTGGCTCCACAATATACGATAGAGGATTCCACAATTCAAGGAAATACCCTTTCCGCATACAGATATATCACTTTCACAGGCATATTTGTATCCAAGCCTCAAAGTAGATCGCAAAAAAGCATTCTTTTTGATTCGAGAAGTGAAAATAATCTTTTTCTTCAATAAATAATGGTGTGCAGTGCCTCGATTTATTAATATATTGTTCTTTTAATGAGCAGTTTGATGAGGCTTGGAAACGCTAGCATCGCACACAAACAAGACACAAACAAGCGGCCCGCGCATTTTCACGAATCCGAGCCTTGTAGAAACATCATCGAGCTATTACTCATATTTCTACCCCAACGAACAGGTATATCATGTCCAATTAATCTTTCAACTTAACTAGCTTCTGCAAATTTATCAAGTCCTTTTCAAGATATTCTGCTCGCGTACTCCCGTGTTGAACGCCATCGCTTCTTCGCTATAAGAAAACCATGTCCTCGTTCGCGTTCTCCAGCCTTGTTGCTGTCAGAACGACTTAGGCCTACTCCGCCCCAATAACCCACAATCTAAATAGATTATCGCGTTGTATCTCTAGGATTCACACACACACACACGCACACACATACATACATACATACATATATATATATATATATGAACATTTTCCTGTATCCGTTAGTATTCATCAGACTGTAGCCAGATAACATAGAAAAAGCACTTTTGACGGGGATATTACTTCACCTAGTGTCAGATTCTAACAAAATTTTAACCGTTTCAAATCTTTCTTTGCAACTTTTCAAAAAAAAAAAATACTACATCGATTTCCTTCGAAAGATCCAAAAGGCATTTCTTTTGGAGATTGGTCGCGCTAAATAAAATGACTTCGCCATTTCGTCGCTTCTGCCGGTTTATTCTAAGATGTATCCTCTTTCTCCCTGCGCTTATTCTAAAGCTAAGCGTTAGACTATGCTTACGAATATTCAAGTACGCATTCCGTAGTGGCTTATAAATACTGTCATCACTTTTGTCCTGGGGTGTTGAAACGCACACCTACAAAAACAGCTTTGGTGCTGACGGTAGTCGTCCTAGATTTATTCACGACTGTTTCGGTTCTGATAGGCCGATCTCGGACCCTTACGAAAATCCTGCGCAAGCCACGATATTTATGATCGTCACGAGCTTTCTCGGAACATTCCTATGGTTTATTTACGTGTCAAGCAACATAGATACCTGCGGATTTTTCGGCAAGTGCAAAATACCCTCACGGAGACTTTCTTGATGAAACTCCATGAGCTATGAAAAAATTGATCTCTCAATAAACCACCGTATAAATGCTGACTTCTCACTCTTCTTTCGGTACGCAGCCGTTACCTATTATTCTTGGTGCGAACCCGAATGGCACGTATCCTTGCTTATACTTCACGCGATCTTAATGATCATCATGTACTTCTCCCTCGCCTACATTGTGATCGGAGGTCTGTTTATTGGTATATTGTTGGGCCTGGCACTTGCGAAAAATGCTATTGAGAGATTTGTGGAATTGGTTAAAGACATTGTGGAACAGGAATAGGGGCCAGCAGCCTCAACAGCCGGAACAGGCCGAAGCAGGTAACGAGCCGGAGACAGATCCGTTAATCCAGGTCGAGAGTACAGACGTTGATCAGGAGGAATACGATACTATTGATTCTTTAGTTTAGCCATTATAACATACACGTATTGAATATACCACCGTATAAATGCTTACCTAAGGAATATATCTATCTGGGCTATGGATCGCTGCAATTCATAACACAAATTGCCCAATCTGGACTTTAAATATAATTTGAATATAGGAAGAGGTGACTAAGTCCTGTTTAACGAAAACAACCTATCGGATTCTTCAAGTGTCAAATTCCATAGGAATTTGCGCTGGTTCCATCTTTTCACACGGCTTAAGTTCGGTGTTCGATAATCAGTATAAATTTAGTAGTACTTCGAGATTTAGATACGTACTTTGATTGCTAGATTTTTGTAACGCGATTTTCACCTGCATTACCCGGTAACAGTGGATATTATGGTCGCTGCCGTGGATATAACCGTAAGTATAAACACCACGACGGCAATTATAAAAGCCCAGTACGCTTGCTTGTTCCGATTATCGGTAAAGAGTTGCATGCAAGACCTCGGGCTTTGCTCTTCGTTGTGAAACTCATCGTATAGTAATTTGAGCCTTTTTCCCCAAGTCTCATAATCTTTAATGAAACAGCTACCATCTATATTGATTGGCCAGGCAAGATCCATGGTTTCGTCTACAAGGCTATCCCTGCGTTTGTGGCCTTTAAGATATTCCTTGCATTCAATGTCTTGAGCTGGGAAAAGTAGCTGGATAGTTTGCAAGGTCTCCCTCATCATCTTGATAGTATACGGAGGCGCCTTCAAACTATTGATTCAATTTGGCTTCGCATAAGCTAAACTTCTTCGAAATTAAACGAAAGTATTCGATATAGCAGTATACAGCCTTGAGCAGAGGACATACCTATTGGAATCTGATTCCAGTTCGCGGACATTATTTATCAGATACGAAGAACAGCAGAAAACCTCAACTCTTCTCTTGTACGATCAAAATTAAGGTGATCCGAGAGGTTCGGGTTCCAAGATATTCTGAACCTTGCCTTTTTGGCAAGGTTTTTAGCATTGAATCGAGTGTCTACCACTTCGTTTCCTCGGGACCATTCTCTGTCCCTAAGGGGAGGCACGTTTTGATAAACATCTCAAGAGTGGTCTCCCGCGGCCAAAAGTGGTGGGTTAAACCCCCGTAATATGTCGACCATCACTACGAACGTTCAACATAAGCCAACACCTCATAGAGAGTTCTAGACACTCTAGAAAAGAATCCGGCGTTGAAGTGAAAATGAGAGTTCTGAATTCTTCTCTGGTTCTATTGCGATTCGCAGATAATATATCAATCGAGTTGGCGACGGCGCGGTGGGTAACTTGGCTGGCCAGCTCGGGATAGTGTTCAGTAAACTCCCGACGATTAACTCATAATAATTCAAGTACGCTGCGAAGTAATTCGTAATTGAATATCTTCGTGAGATCAAATTGGGCGCCATGGACCACCGGGCGCGAACGATTCTCTTTGAGGTCGTGCTGAGCTTGACTTTCAGAGAGCAGTCCAAAGGATCACGAATGGGAGCTGTCGCGGACATTGGCGTTCGTAGTATATAGTGATGGGATTTTGATCTTTACAGAACCGTCTCCTCACAAAATTTATGTATATCAGTTTTCAGTTTGGAAGTTCGTCAGTTGGTTTAAAAACAAAATGAAAAGCGAAATGATGTGAATCAATATCGTCAGCCTCGTTGTCGAAGCCTTGCGACGGATACCAGCAAAAGAATGATGTGGCGTGCATGAGTGGCTTAAGCCCTTGGTCTATTCTGACCTATCATTGGGTATATTTACTATGAGGCAAATAACGGTCTGCTTCCCTTTGTACAAAGCACGAAGATACACTTTTGTGGACTGAAAGTGGGGAGCTAGGATTGAATACTAATCAATCAAGTACATTACTTTTACTTTGGACAGCCTTGAAACTTATTTCTCTTATGTTTATATAACCGTCTATTGCCACAAGTTTGATTATTTTCGTCAAAGCCCAAGAATATACTAAACGGTGAGGAATTTGAAACTGGAAGATCTTTAGGTTTCGCTATGGAGGCTCCACAAGCAAGCTCTTCGCGGCGCCTGGCACATCAACTTGCATCTATCTTCAAGAGACCCGGTTCTGGTCGAAGGCTTATTGGAAAACTATTTCACAGAAAGCATTCCAAAGTTAACTCGATTATCAGTACTCCAGAAGTTGAGAAAAGCGTCAACAAAGCAACCGAGAATGTAACGAAAAGAGCGAGCACGAATCACCCCCTCCTATTGACCTACCTACTTTCATTTCTATGTACAATCAGAGTAGGATCCCAATTGCGGAAATCAACGGTATTACAACGCCATCTGCCAATAAACAGTTTGGCACAGCTACACAAGTCGCTGGCCAAGTTGGTCGGCCAGAAACCGCAAGCCCACTCACTGTAGCGGCTGATTCCAACCCGGATACCCCTCGGTCCATCCCATTCAGCATAGATTATACGCGTCGATTATCTACTGCAGCGACAAGTATCGACGGCTGCTCAGATGACAGTTCGCCGTCGAGTCCAAATAAGTTAGTGCCTTTGGATGAAAATGCAGCAACCCGAGGATAATGAAATGGCTATAGAAAACCTCAAAGCACACTTGAAGAACGGATTAATGGATAGCACCACATCAGGAACTCTGCCTCAGGACACTACGGAAGTTATCGAAGATGCAATACCGGTTACTCTGCCAGCCAGTTCTGCATTCATGGGCACTCAACATCTAGATGAAGCTTTGTCTGTGGGAGAAAATTCCGCGTCGAGTTCTAATACACAGGAGGTTGCCACGGCCAAAGATGACTCCTTGGAGCAGGGAGAAACGTCACAGATAGGCTCACCGGTGGAATCCAATGGTTACAAAATTCAACCTCAAGCCTTGGAGTAAATCCAGAATCTTCGAATGCAGAAGATTTTGAGCGGGAAGTACAAATAACCAATGTCACTGAAACGCAAATCAAGTCGTGGCCACTTTCTTCGGATTTGGAGCATGATTGGAATAGTATTATACTCCCTCAGTTACGCAAAGCTCTGTATGCGAAACAAAGCGGTCGATTAAATTGCAAAGGGACAAAGATGGCGATACTATCCAGCTTGTCGCTCATGGCCCATCCTTGGCAGAGGCAACTTTTTCGATATTTGTCATCAGCAGCAAACCTGCTATGATCAAAAATGCTCTATTAGAGTGCCGGGTTCAAGATCGCATCCCTGGCGTTGTGTTTAGATTCCAACGGAAGCCGCGGAAAATCTGGCGAAGCCATGATCCGACAGCGCTACAGAACTCCTTAGCCACATCAACAATTCTTTAACTCTAACCAGCGGCGTTGCGCTATACGGATTTCGCGATGAGCAGTTTATCGGCAAAGTAACCGTAGGAGGCTTTATCAATCTTGCGAGTCTTCCTTTTGCTCTAACAGCTGGACATTTATTTTCAGTCCACGAATTTGAAGAATCTGAAAGGGATGATTTGAGGGATAGCGACCATGAAGAAACTGATGCCATCATTCCGAAGGGCGATCCCAGTACTGAGAAAATCTCGCCGTGGTTCGAAATGTGTGACTGGGAGGAGTGGAGCCCGTCGAGTAAAAGTCAAGCCGAATTAGAGGGCATTGGCTCCGAAATGTCTTCCGCTCCCGAAGATTTCCCTGAAGGTGAGACTACTACGAAATGGTTGGGCTTTCATAAAAGCTTCTTCCTTTGTCTGCCGTGCGCCCGAACGCATCGACTTTAGAATATCCAGAGATCTCAAGAGCCCAATCGTGGGCATAAGTAAATTAGAATCTGGTAAGGGTGAAACTGGAAACGAGATGAAGCTCAGTGACGATTGGTCACTCGTCATTCCTGCCAATGGTGTGCAGATATCACAGTACCAGCCCATTATTGGTGTGCGGACCGAAACAGAACTTCCGAACCTTGATGTCTCCTTTTTGGGCCTCCCTTCAGATAGAAGAGCCTATGGACGCATTGGCGCCGCCCCAAGCCTTATACGACTGCCTGGAAACATAGGTTTTTCAAGAGCATGGTCGATAGAGCTAAATCAACCTAGCGGTAAGTTTTGCCCTTTACCCTTTACCACTTATGAATACTACGGTGCGAGTAAGGTTTCGAGTCTTTTGTACCATACACCCTAAATCTGTAGATCCTCCTCACACTTATTTAGTGGAGTTGACTGCTTCCCCAAGGAAATGCGCTAAAGAACCTATATTTCCATACGCCGAGTCGTATGTTGGAGTAGTTATTAACTGGTGTTCGCAGTGCGCGGCATATCTGGAGCTTGGATCCGCGACGAACGCAATCACTTAGTGGACAAGTCGTCGCTTCTGTTGATGGTACTCCGCTCTCATATTTCATCCCGCGGCACAAGTACTTGGCCGCATTCAGCGCCACTTTCCCGGGTTCCTATCGAGGTGCCACGGGAGATTCAATCAGAACATATCGATACAACCATTCTACAATCGATATACAAGGACATAGCTTCGTATTCCGGGCCACTAACTCACTCTACGCTTCGGCGATGTCTCACGGCCGCATCCAGGCGAGTTCCCCTCGGAGCCGCGTCCAGGCGATTTCCAATACAGCATGATATTCGACCGCCATCCGCGCAATCAGACTACTCTGTTAGGGAGCAATCTACATACCCGTATCATGAGCAAAATAATCCGTATAGAATTATACCACCCCTTCCGCGTCGATTCGCTCCGCCTCCAATGTTAACACCCAATCCATCGCCCCCGGTATCACCCTCGCCGCCACGGCATCCTAGCATAGGCTAAGAGATAAAAGGCATACCTGTTTTACCAGCGGAAAAAAAGGGTTTTCTTGATACTGAAAGCCAAGTTATTCAGCCTGGAAAGAAGGACAAGAAGCGCAGGAGCAAGAACGAAAGCAGGGACAAGATTTAGAAAATATATTATTAGATCAATATATGCAGTTTTTCTCTTTTTTTGGTTATATATCTTTTGGTTAGTTTTGTTGGTCAAAACCTCCAATTCTCAAAGGAAAAATGTTTTCTCTAAGTCTGCTAGCTGGTCTATACGGAATTCCCATATATATATGTAGCACGCCATATATGGACGAACATGGAAATAATGCTTTTTACACCTGGATCTAGCTACTTCCTCCTCCCTCTTCTCTCCGGCCGTACGGCTGTCCGGCTCTCCAGGGTCTGATGGCTTCGCCCATCAGTTTTTATTTTTATTCGTTATTGTTTTAGTTGCTATGTTGCTATTTTTGGGTAGTGATCTAGTTTTGCATCGATATATATCTCAGCTTTACATCTTCATAGTTTTCCTATACTTACTTTATTTTGACGGGATTTTATTAGCTTTGAAATCATTGATTTTTCTCAAAAAAAAATCTTTTCCCTCTCCCTCCCCCCCTTCCTTTTTATTTTGGTTTTGGTCAATCACACTATTAAGAAAACTCAAAGAATTCCGAACCTTCGTCAAAATGTAGGATTAGGGTGACGGAGAGAAACCCCAGACCTATATCCTTCAGCAATATAGATAAGAAACTCCATGGTAATTCTATGTTATCATCCTATCGAAATAGAGCGCAAGCGTCTTCAAGCTATCGTCTATGCGATTGAGGTCTTTTAATAGAAATGTCTACTTAATATGTGGTACTGTTCTACACACTATGCAAGATTAAATCTCAACATTCTGAAAACAGAGTACATGGGTATTATTTAGTAACTATCGCCGTTTGTCAAAGTCTAGATTCGTACCCTCGCATGTTTGAAAACGTGTAGAAACCACCGAACTGGTTCGGTCAGGTTTACAATCCCATGCGCGAAATAGGAAGTGGATCCCGCTCGGGTGGCGTTTAATTGGGGGCGCCGACCAAGCCTCAAAGTTTTGAACTTGGAAAGCTAACTATCGTTCTCATTGCTATCTGCCGCTTGAGCTCACAATCAGTCAAGGTAATCAATCATTTTTCACGGTACATGCATGATACATAGCATATTCCTTAGCACCTTGCTGTATAGCTTTACTTTTCTTATCGGAGAAAAAAAGAGAAATTTTTCCAAGCTCTTAAGGCATTTCTGGGCTCCTTCCAGAATGGAAAATTCTCCGCTTACGCCTCCCTTATACATTCGCTGCAGCTTTAACAAACTTTTTAAATCGAGATTTACGTTTCACGAGAATGTAACCCGGTATTCTCCTCGGAAGCGACTTATGTCACCTCGTATTATTAAAAACCACAGCGGCGTATTGATTATATTGCTTAGGTCCCCATCTAGAGCTTAGGATTACAGAGAATGGAGAAAAATCGCAATCGCCAATTGAAAACAGAACGATTGTTTTAACGCGATTTCGTACACCCTCCAAGTTCTCCCCTTTCCCATCTGCAATGGAACATCAACAACTTCGCTGCCTTTTTATCGCTAGCTAATGCTTGAACCCACTTTTGTCTTATCCCGAAAATTTTTATTTCTAGGCGGAGATGTCCTATTTCACTTCGCTGCTTTAAGCCCCTACCCAAAGTCGAGGGGTCATCCTGGTATAATTCCTTTCTCATGTTCCACTGCTCACACCATCCCTCTTCGGGAGTAGCCATGGCCGACGGTCTTGGTTATGATCGTCTCCTTCTGACAAAACTTTGCTTGGACGCGATAAGCAAGACATTATTACATCACAAAATCCTTCCCTGTGAATAAAAGGCAGAGTTTTTTTTTTTTTTTTTTTTTTTTTTTTTTTTTTATATATATATATATATATATATATATAAAGCTAGTGTCCCGCGTGAGATTCCGGTATTCATAATTCGCCAGAGAGGAAGTTGCCGATGTGTATTCGCATAGCTGTGTAGCCTAGCCGGGACCCGGAAAAAATAAGGTTGATGAAAACTTACATATGTTAAAACAAAAAAAAAAAAAATGAGAATTGAATAATAAGACATCTGGTTCCTTCTTATACTTCATTTATTCCCTTCAGTCGTGACTTTCGCTCTCTCTATCTCTACTTGTAGGCTTTTTTTTTTTTTTTTTTTTTTTTTTCCCATTGTACTAAGCTCGGTGAGGGCTGGTGGTGATGCTAGCTGTGGTGGTGTTTTATTGCTTCCCTCATGTAAAGGAATTTTAAACCTCATGAAAAACGTCCGTCGTCACGATTAAGCCAAAACATACCTACTCCTTCGCTCCGCAATCACCCCACAAGTCTCACCACCACCTTATCCACCTTCATTGGACGGGGAAGATCTGACTACGCTCTCTTATAAACCATCAGAGCTCCCCATTCCTCTCCTTCCAAATCCCCCTTGTCATCGTTTGTCGCTACCGAATAGAAGCCTCCGAGACACAATCCCCCGACCCACCAAAGATGTCAGCAACAACAACACCCCACGACAACCCGACCGCAGGCATGCGGTTATCGCCGTCCTCAGGCTTCACAGCAGAGCAAAGGAGGAGAAGCACCACCACCGGAGTGAACTTCCACCCAGCGACGTCGAGTACGCCGAAAACCTCTCCTCCCAAACGACGACACCACCACAGGCGCTTAAAACCGCGACACATCCAACTCATCGGCATCGGCGGCACTATCGGTACAGCCCTCTACGTCGCTATCGGACAGGGTTTACTGAAAGGCGGTCCGGCGAGCTTATTCATCGCATTCTCAATGTGGTCGTTCGTAATACTCTGCGTCTCGAACTGCCTCGCCGAAATGGTCTGCTACCTACCCATATCATCCCCTTCATCCGCTTCGCGGGGCGCTACGTAGACCACGCGTTCGGCGTCGCGACGGGGTGGAATTTTTTTATATTTGAGGCGGCGTTGGTACCGTTCGAGATCGTCGCGTGTAATGTTATATTACACTTTTGGCCGGGTACGGTGCACGTTCACCCGGGGATAATTATTACTCTTATTTTAGTTGTGTATGCGCTGGTAAATTTGTTCGCGGTGAAGTGGTACGGCGAGACGGAATTCTGGATGGCGCTGGGGAAAGTAATCCTCATCGTCGCGTTGATATGCTTCACCTTCATTGCAATGTTAGGTGGTAATCCATACACGACCGCTTCGGGTTTCGGTACTGGAAGGATCCGGGTCCGTTCGCGGAGTACTACGAGACGGGTAGTTTAGGACGTTTCATGGGGTTTCTGGCGTGCTTGATACAAGCGTCTTTTACCATCGCGGGGCCCGATTACGTCTCCATGGCAGCCGGCGAAGCTGAAACCCCGCGCGTCGTACTACCAAAGGCGTTTAAAGCGGTTTTCTACCGTCTGACTTCCTTCTTCGTACTAGGTAGTCTTTGCGTGGGTATATTAGTCCCCTACAACGACGCAGAGCTCAAAGACGCATTCGAACAGGATAAACCCGGCGCCGCAGCATCACCGTACGTCATCGCCATGGGACGACTACACGTTCCCTTCCTGCCTCACATCATCAACGCACTAGTCCTAACATCCGCGTTATCGGCGGGTAACTCCTACGTCTTCTGCGCCTCCCGCTCCCTCTTCGGTCTCGCGCTCGAGGGAAAAGCACCTAAAATCTTCACAAAGACAAACCGCCGCGGCGTCCCCGTCTACGCTGTCGGCATAGTCCTCCTCATCGCCCTCCTCGCTTTTTTACAAGTAAGCAACGGCTCCGCCGTCGTCCTACAATGGTTCGTAAACCTCGTCACCGCCTCACAATTAATAAACTACGCAATCTGCTCCTTCACATTCATAAATTCTACAACGCCTGTCAAGCTCAGGGAGTCGATAGGAACTCGTTACCGTTTAAAGGTTGGGGGCAACCGTATACGGCTTACTTTGCATTAACGGCGACGACGGTGATGTGCGTTGTCGGTGGATATACGGTTTTCTTACCGGGAAGTGGGACGTTCCGACTTTTCTGTTTAGTTATATGATGATTTTTTTGTTTCCGGTTATATTTTTGGGGTGGAAGGTGGTGAAGAGGACGAGGTGGGTGAAGGCGGAGGAGGTGGATTTGTTGCTTGATAAGGATGAGATCGATGAGTACGAGAGGAACTATGTGCCGAACCCGCCGAGAAGTACGTTTAGCAAGTACTTTAATAAGGCCTTTGAGTGAAAGGTTTTACTCTTTCGGTGGAAGTCAGCGAGAAATATTCTTCGTTGTCATGCTTTTCGTGCCGTCGGTGTCTATCGCGATATTTTTTTTTTAAAATGCTTTCTTACAAAATAACTCTACCGATACCAGCAACGCCTTTTTGCTTCTCGAAGAAATCTCAAACACCCGTACTAGTATAACCCGGCGTTTTTTACGATAGAATAACATTGATTGTTCAAAAGAGAATAAAAAGACAAAGGAAAAAAATCATCCGTGAAAAACAGAATTGTTAGGACCATCTCCGAACATGAATAAAATGGCGTGAACATGTAATGAGAGGATGACCAGGACCTTTTAGCAATTAGGTTGGCCGTTCCATATTATAGTAGTATATCATAGTAAAATATTATGATCACACCATCCCCAAATCGTCTAGCTAACGGCTTCCCTCGGTTCCGGTTTCGAGTAATTCGCATACTTCTTAAGCCGCCAATCGTCCCACATGCAGCGGTCCCAATCGACGCAGCTCTTCCACGCCCAACCGTCATCTTCCGTGATTTCTCCGGGCGGGTGGTGGCTGGCTTCCGACTTCCGTCGCCGTACCGGGCCATAGTGAGCCCTCCCCTTCTGCGTCACGATTGCCCGCGGTGTCTCCAGCGGCAACCTTCCGCGGTGGGGGTACACATCCTGGGGGTAAAAGGCCTGCTTATCGGAAAATAGCCACATTTCTTTAGCGCACGCCCTCATGCGGCGGAAGAACGGCTCGATGTCGCCGAAACCGGATATGTGCTCCTTTATGAAGTTTCTCTCGATGTATTTTAGCCGCGTGCCGGTGCCGGAATAACGGACCGGAGTTTCGCGCAGTAAGACACCGTGCAATAATCTCGAATCGGATTCCGCTTTTCCCGCCGCCTGCTGTGTTTCTTAAAACGATCCGGCCGTGTAGAAAGTACCTCATCGCACCCGCGGGTCCGAATGCCGTCGTCACGGAATCAGTGATCTGGTCGTAGTACCCCCGTTAACTGCAGATACGTCGGTAGGTCCTCCCACATGCACTCTATCCTACCATTAACCGTTTCCTTCCTGCACCCGACCATCTGAGTGCCGACGTGACCCAACCTATAATTCCTCTTCCAACCAACAATCCCTCGTCCAGTCTAAATAAGACCGCGGTACCGGGAAGCTTCGATTAACGTTAAGGTTTTCCCTCCAGTACGACAACAGCCAGACGCCGTAAACCAACGAAGTACTAAGTAGTATTATAGACTTCTGTATTACTAATTACCAGTGAGAAATAAGAAAAAGAAGAAAAAAAAAAAAAGAAATGCAAACACAACTCAAAGCAGCAAGAACCAGTATAAACAGGAGAAGTCTCTCCGTCGTCTTGGAAAACAGGCCATACTACCGTGAACTCCGAGCAAAACCTCGTATCAGCTACGCCTTTTCAATAGGCAATCGAACCCGTCGACATGTAACGTAGGGTATTCAGAAAAAGAAAAGCCCCCAAAAAAAAAAAAAAAAGAAAAAAGAAACCTGCAAAATTAAAAAAACAGAATAGATACTGCTATGCAAGACCCGGAAAAGCTCTACCTGACCCACCAGAAATTGGAAACAGTTAAAAAGAAAAAGCAAATGAGGTTTGGTAACAAAAAAAACTGAGACAAAAGCTTATACCCATATAATATCTTGAAAAAGAACTCAAAGCATACCGTCAAACAAAAGAGATTGCTAAAGAAAGCCCCTGGGTAGCAATAACAAGACCCAATAAGCGAAGCAAAAAATTCATTACAGAAAAAGCACTGGATAATCCAAACTCTTCTTATAGTAGTAGTCTCACCCTCGAGACTTTCAATCAACTTCCTCCTCGCAAGTCTCCTTCGGAATAGGTATTCCAGTAATCCTCGTAAGCGTAACCGCCCTCCTGCGGCCATTCGATCCATCGAGCTCGTAGTCCTTGCTGGTGACGTACGTCTTGCCGAGCTTCGGCCTCGCGAGACGCAAGGATTTGGACATGTTCAACATGGCGCTTGCAGTGACTGCGGCTGCAGCGGGTGAGTAGTCTGACTGTAAGTCCAACGGCGCTGGTTGTTACGGCGGGGCGAGACGGCGATAGTTTCGTCCAGAACGGCGACTTCAACGGTTCGAAAACTTCGCCGGAGTAACTGTAGAGAACCACGGCGTGCTGCTCGTGCTCGACCAAGTACTCGGCCTTGTCGATGTACACCTCCTGCAGCTTGGGGACGTAAGAGCAATCCGTATCATCGAGCCCGCCCTTCTTCTCCTCGTCTTGATTACCACCAGACCGAGTCTGTCTCTGCCAATCCCGTCCGCTCTTGCGGCCCACGACGAACCAGATAAAGATGATCGGCGACCATATAAAAATGATCAGCGCAGCTTTGACAACGTTCAGGAGAAGGAGATAAGCTGATGGCGAGATATCCCGGACCGACCGATGCCGAACACTTGCACTCCCAGAATCTGGCTCCTGGTGCACACTGCTGCAGGATGCTGTTGTAGTCTTCCGTGAGCTCACAGTACTCGAGCAGTGGCTTGAAGATCCAAGCTCCCACCAGCCTGCGGAACTTTGCTTTGACAGGTACGGTCCAACCCCGGCCGACTGGCCTCCTTTATTCATTTCTCCTTCCGCTGATTCTGCCGAGAGAAACATGACCAATTTTGCGGCTTCGGCGTGGACAAGCTTCGGGAGATCATCATATAGCACGCCCTTCTCAAACACCAACGGAGCCAAAATGCGAACAATCTCTGCGTCATCGGCTTCGCATAAGTGTATGGTCTTCGGCGGCGTTCCTTGGAGGCGGGTTCGGAGAAAGCGCGCAGCTCCACGAGAGGATGGTGCTGCTCGTCGAACCAGGCTCCCGCGTTAATATTCAATAGATTTGGAGAATAGGCACGGTGCGTGAATGATGGTACGTCAGTTTGCGTAGAGGATCTGGTTTCCGTGGCCACTGGGGCTGTTTCGATTCCTGTTGCCGTCGCATCAAGCGTATTATCATATGCAGCATTGCCTATCTCCACTTTCTCCGAAGCTTTAGTGATGCAATCAATAAGATCTTCTTCAGCTGTAGTTTGAGGCATCACGGCGGGACCAGTGCCCCCACCCATCGCCCCCAGTCTAGTACGCCGTGAGGATGCTTGAAAGATTCCTTTTCTTCGTTTCCCGGAATGGTCCGGCGATAGTATAGAGGTACGGCGACTCCTCTGTTAGACGGACTTTTGCCTGGACTCCAACAGGTGGTGGAATCTCATCAATGCGATTGTTGATGATATCGAAAGGGCGACTTTCCGAGATAGGCAAGGGCGTAGGATCCGAGTAACTCGTTTCAGGCAGTGCGATATTGTCCGTAGTCGTAGGCTCCCTTGTGACGGTAACCGTAACGCGCTTCCTGATCGTATGGCTATCGTCGAAGCTGTGCGGCATGCAGCTCCTCGGTTTCCGGACTCTCGCCCTGTAAGGTGGGTTGTACTCGTGTTTTAGAGTGAAAGCCCGGAAGCGGGCTCCATTTCCGGCCGACTGTTCGTGAGTGGGGGTGGTAGAAAGTGGAGCACGGATGACGAGCGAACCCTTGGGCGTGGTGACCGCGGTGTCTTCCTGGTAGAGACCACCAGTCGCAGCAGGGGAAGACAGGATGAAGCGGGCGAGGAGGACGATTATGAGAGAAATGAAGTTGAAGCAGGGCTTCATGGCGAGGTACTTTCTCAGGAAGGCTATGTGTTCGAGTGTCGAGAGTTGGGGAGCAAGAGATCAAGGGTACGCGCGAGGTCGATGAATAAACAAAGATTGATGCTTTGATACGAATGAGCAGGGAAATAATATGAATTTGGAGACGGGAAAATTTATCGTTCGATGAAAATCTGCAAAGGGTTCTTAATATTGTCAAGGCGGTATAGTAAAGCTTTCAGAGAAATGCAAATGCGAGCAAAGTAATGATGATAACGTTCAACAAGGTGGTGATAGGAGAAGAAGGTGTAGAGGACAAGGACAGCTCGGGGGGTAATTTTTATTTATTTATCTGCAATGAATAAAAAGGAACCAAATAATGATAATAATCAGAAGGCGATTCTCGACAGGAACCAACGACAAAAAAGAAAAAAGAGGAATAGGATCTCGAACTTACCCTTCCTGAACCGATCAACACTGCTTTCTCAGAGGTAAAAGGACATCTGTAACAGAAAAAAATACAATCAGCATCCGCACGGTATGGCCAAACCCAGACGCCTCCGAGTAAAATGAAGGGAAGTACTCACTATCAGCTGGACGATCAATAAACCCGCCGAGCAAATGATAAAGGTTTCCAGGCGATTACTGTCGAAGCACCTTTGAGGAGGATCGGCTATAAGGCACAGAGGATACTGGAAAGGATGAATAGTGTGATTGTTATTTGAGTAGATGGCCGAGGATCCATTATCTCGTTGCGGTCGTGGTTGGAGGCTTTTCACGATGATAATTATGGGTGATGATTTATTGCAGAGTTGAAGGTTGTCGTGGTGAAGGGTTACTTGTATTTTATTTTATTCTATTTTAATATATTTTAGTATATTTTCTTTTATTTTTATTTAGGCTTGAACGGCCGCGACTGCTTTTTTGGGCACACATTTTATATATACGAATATTAATCAATTATTGAGCGTTTATATATCCTACCCCCGATGCTTCAAGAGGTATAAAGCGACAATCGCGACTCCATCTCTAACCCTTGAACCGAGGAGCCTGGCTAACTAGTTAATTGCATCACAAGACTTCCGCCATCCTTCTCCTCGCCATAGCACCTCCAGGATCACCTTATTCATCCTAGGTGATACAGTGCTACTTGGCAGTAGCAGAATCGGAAACCTGCTGGGCACACCTCAATCCCGCTTCCATGGCCCCGTCGATCCACTCGTGGTATAGCTGGCATGCTCACCCGCGAAAAAATACACGATACTTCTTGTTCGACCTTTCTCTAGGTTCTCACTTATCAAACTTTTCTTATTCATCCTCCGACCCTCTTGTTTAGCTACACAAAACACTCAAAAAATGCTTGCAAACTCGCTATCCCAACGATGTCCCTAGGCCACCCCTCCGCCGGCCGCAAGCTGCACTGCAAGCTGAAAGCAGCCCAATCGTACGGCTACGAGGGCGTCGAAGTCTCCTACGAGGACCTCCTCGACGTCGCCGCTACCAAGCACCACGACGACCAGCACGCCGCCGCCAGGCACACTAAACGGAAATGCGAGAAATAGGGCCTCGAGATCGTATGACTCGCGCGGTTCCCAGACTACGAGGGGCTAGTGGACAGGCAGGAGTATAACTCAAGGTACTCGGAGTTACAGAATTGGATCGAGCTCGCGAGAATCATGGGGACGGATATTGTTATGATACCCGCGAATGGTTACAGGAGCTTCACCGACCCTGCGGCGCCAGACGGGCGAGTTCCCGACGGCAAACAAGCCGTCGGAATGTCCATGCGCCGCTTTATTCGGCGCGTGAAAGACCACCTCGATAAAATATTCTACGTCCAAATCGGCGACGCTAGGAAACCAGACGAACCGATCGTTCGGGGAAACGCCGCGGAGAAAAGCTAGGATGGGTGGAGCTTAGCCTACCGGCTTTTTTACGGGGAGGAGAGTCGGGGTGCATATTTACCCATGAGGAGCATCTGCAAGGCTATTTTTTAACGGAGTTGGGTTTGAAGGGTGGGTTATTGCGGAGACTTTTAATAGGAGACGTCGTGTCGGATCCGTCCGTGCCGGTGGATTTGGCGGAGAGGGGTGCGATTTCTTGGAGGAAGCTTAAGGAGGGTACGGGGTGGTGGCCGACGCTCCCGGGCGCCATCTGACTAGGTAAGCTATAAGTCGGTAGATGGTATATTGGAAAATTGTACTTGGAGGTCGGCGTTTGTTTCGATGGTTGCACAAAGTTGAAGGCCATTCCAAATTTAGCGTAGTTACCCGCTTATGAACACACTAATCCCTATCCAATCAATCCATTCCAAAGTTTTAGTAGAGCAGAGCTCGGCTGAGGGAACACAATAATTCAATATAACTAGAGCAACTCCTATCAGCTTTTGACTAAAATTACCTCAGAATGCATCAAATTTTAAGATACATGTTATCGACTGTACTTTATGTATTTTAAGGCATTTTATGAATATGGTGGAGTTCGATAATTACAAAAAGCTATTTCTCTCGGCGTGGTCTACGATCTTTTTACACCCTCGTCGACAGGTGGCGCGTGCGCAAAAATCTCAATATTTCAGTTTCATTTTTTTTTTTTTTTTCAAAATTTAATCATGATTGATTATCTTTTTTATAATAATATATTCATCATTTGATTATTAATGGGATTTCTCATGGGACGTTGAATTAAATCTGTTACCACGACAGCGCTTATACAATAGAAGTTTGTGCTGCGGTATTTAGAACCATAGACCGCGAGGTCTGGAATATACAAAGTTCAATGGAGCTGACATCACGCTTTCTGTTAGGGCTATTGGGTGCTATTCATAGAGATGCCCGGAATAATAATGTATAATAAAGGATATGAAGCGCTCTATGAACTAAATTGATAGTTCGGATTTGTGGAATACATTTTTCTATGCCCCGTTGAATTGACGAGAGTGATCCTGCAGCAAGTAGGTCGGGTTTAATTTTTACGGCTTCCCTCAACGAACTTAAGAATGCTGGTCTCCAAACGAAAAGTATTCAAACATTTTGCGCTTTATTGCATATTTTGCAATATATCGGTGGGGATAGGAAGCCGTATCTGTATCTATTCTAGCATATGTTACCATTTAAAAAGCCTATAGGAGTTCGTCTAAAACCGAAATTCTTGCTTGGCCCTCACCTCGCATCAGGCAGGCTGACTTTCCAATCTTGCACTAGCGCCTCATCTAAACCGTAATATTTCCGCTTCCAAGGGTTTGGTCACCTTGTCCAACGCTCACGTTTCCATCTCCGACAACTTGGCTGTTATCACCTTGAATCTGGTTCCCTTGGCCTTGCCCGACTGCTTGACTATTCTCTCCCTGGATCTGGTTACCCTGGCTACTCTGCCCATCGACCGCGTTTCCAGAGTCATGTGCGCCGCTCCCGGCTCCCGCTCCCTGAACAGGGTTCCCGTTCTCGTCGATGATCGAAACTTCGCCTCCCTCGTTTGGAATACCTGCGGCGGAGAGCTGCTCCTGCACTATAGTGGCTGGGTCGAGACCAGTACCGGTCGGGTCGGCGGCGCTCGCCGGATCTGCGGCGGGGGCGCCAAGAGGGTCCGCTCCGCTTGCGATCTGGTACCACCTGCGGCAAGTGAGCCGCCGTTGCCGGGAAGTGGCGCTGCCGTGGAGACGGCGAGGAAGATGGAGTAATGGCGACGATGGAGAACTGCATTTTGATAAAGGGTTTTTTTTTTAAAAAAAAAAAAATGTGCTTTGGTTTCGAAAGGAGGTGTATTGTTCCGGACAACAGGTTTTATCTGCGCAGCAGAAGATAGATTTGACAAATGAAAGGGAAAATAAGGAGTGTTCTTGGGGAATTTGTAGTATTTACTTGAATTTTAGGAATGCACAGCACTGGAAAGCTTCAATCAACTGTTCGAAAAAGCGGTTCTTTTATAGACCTATTCTTGAACTTTGCAAATATAGATATATTTTGCAATGTCATCAATGAAGATACTTCTGACAAAGTAATTTCAGATGGCTTTTGTTGCCTACTTACAGGCAGAGAAATGTTCTGGTACGAAACGAGACAACTAAAGTAAAAGCCAAAAAAAGATTGGCGATCTTAATTACGTTGCTATCTGTCAACTCCAGTACTCCTGACGGATGGCTATCGACATTTGAAAATCCCGTTCCGATAATTTCATCGCGTCACAATGGTGGATTCATTTGCCTAGAAATGCCTTCCTATTCCTAACAAAAAGAAAGTTTGGAAGCAAGACGAATCGAAGAAAATAAAATCTTGAAACACGTCGCATATTAATATATTGTTCAAGAAAATCAGAACCTGGACGTTCTAGAAAAGCGTAGATCGTATCGATCTAATTTGAGTCTCGGATCGAATGACCTAAAGCTCGATAGGACAATAGCGACCGAAAAACAAAATTACGAGCTACGATAATTAGCTTTCCGCAAGCGGGGAATCTCTACTGTAGCAACGTACGTAATCGCTAAGACCTATTTATAGGATATGTTCGATGAAGCTAGATCCAACTCTATGAAAAGGACTTATTTAAATTAAATTTTTTACAGCTCCCACTCTCAAAATAATAATAATAATGATAAATAACCCCCCCCCCCCCCCAAGAAATTGATCAAGCCTCTTCTTCACGATTTAGCGCCTCTTCTCTAAGATTTATTTTTACTGGGCCGAGCTTTTTGTCACCACTGTTACAACCGTCTTGCCATCTTTTAGTGTCAAGGTCACGGCATCTCCACCATCTTACGAGTTTCTGAGAATGACTTCTCCATGCCCGCTTCCGTATCACGAGTGTTATCTTGCTTCGAATGGAGAGGTCGGGATCTTTCAACAGCTGGACGATCTTCTTTTCCCACCGCATACAATGGAGACATTCGCAGGTTGGGTACTGGTAGTAATAGTTTTCGTCGTCCTCACACCACAGAGCACCCAAACGGTAAGCAATGACCTGGTCGTTGGACAACGCGAATCTTCGCACGGGGCATGGATCTCAGTGTAGAGGCGGACGAGGTGCTCTTCGCGTATGCCTCCTGAGCACGGGGGAAAGGGGCAAGCAAGGTAGACGTGGTTTGCTTGGCACATATTTGCTTGTACCCCTTGGTGATATCAGTTCCTAGATTTCTCGAAAAGATATAAAGTATGTAATGAGCGGGAGATTTTTCAAGAGATGAAGTAGATGGCCAAGTTGTGGACAAAGGTAACATATCGGGAAGTTTTTATACATCGAATATTCTTGAATTTTAACGTTGAAAGTCTGTAATGGTAATGGTTTCGAACGTAGTAAAGCGGTATTTTTTCACAAATTACATCGAGTCAAAGCAATATAACGTATATGTACAACAATACTTAGAAGCAATACTACATAACTTTCACGAACTCGTCTTAATATACTGGTAATGGTAGTCAGCCGTTACTAAAGACTATTAACACACAAGAGCTTTCAAAATAGTAAAACAGGACCCAAAACTCAATCGAATAGCAGCAAGGACTTAATACAGAGCTTTTCGCGTCAAACGCAAGCTTAAAAAACGTATCGAGGTTTTTAAGTTCGCTTTACGCTGCCAATATAAGGTAGCCTAAGAGTACTATTGCGTATCGATAGCCTGTAGTCGGGTCTACGATATTGGTTTTCAAACACATCTTAGATGCAGAAAAATTACAATAATAAGGTTCGGAGATATTTAAATTCGAGGCATCAAGTTTGGACGCAGTGGAAAGAATTTTAGAAAGAGGTATATATGAAGTTTGCAGCACTTTCTTCTATCACCAATTAAACAAAGGCAGTTACGAAATTGAGCAATGTTCTATTTGAGTTATTTTCACTAATGAATGAGAATTTTAGCCTAACTAATCATTTATATATATGGATGGTCATGAAAGTACCTGGGGGCTTAAGCAGTATCTGCCAATAAAACTACATTTAACCCACAATGAAAGAACACTCGCAAATTTATCTACTAGCCTATTCCGCAGATATCATCCTCTTCGTAACTACGATAACCGTTTTGCCGTTCGCCAGTTGTATGGAATACGGCATTTCCGCCAACCTAAGTGTTCTCGTAAATGACGTACTCATATTCGTCAGACGTCTTACGAGTCTCTTCTTGTACTGAGCTGAGTGAAAAAAAGCTTTTAAGGGCTGGATGAGTTTCCTCTCCCATCGCCTACACCATGGGCAATTGCACCGCTCATAGTAGTAGTGGTCATCTTCCCCATACCATAGAGCACCTAGACGGTGACCAATAACCACTTCATTATGGCATCCGGTTACCTGACATTGATCATCTGGTTGCTCGAATAGTCGGACGATACGCCTTTCAGGCCTGCCGTCCGAATTTGCCGGGTAAGGGCAGGCGACGTAAACATGGTAGGTCCGACACATAGTAGTACACTTATCTATGATAAAAAAATTTTCTTGAGCGGATATGCGTTTGATTCCTAGCAAGATTACTTCCTAGATTACTTCAACTATTAGAGTATAAGTGAAAAAATGTTATAAGGATCGAGGAGGATATCAGGGCACACCGGATACCGCTGAGCTTTTATACATTAGATATTCTTTGGGCTTTATATAAAAAAGGATAACAATAAGAACAATAATAATAAAAAGAGTATGTCCGAAACTTGGCAAAATAACTTAATCATAACGAAGGATTAACTGCCGAGCTTATGAATCGAAGCTGCAAGTTTGGGGGAAGCCGCAAACTTAGGTAAATTATAAGCTCAGGAAAACTCTCTACGATCCCGCCTAATAGCGTTATCGGTAATATATTGTAAACTCAAAGAGGACTTATATTATTAATGTAGGATGAAGATCAAAATTGTCAATTGCATGAAGAACCAAAACTGTCTACCGAGGGCAGTATCCTGCCGTTTATATACAAAAGGAATTCCATATAAAACGAATCTTCACGATGTTAATATCCTCGCATCGATGCATGCCGTTCATTACAGAGCTCGGCCGAGGTCGGTCGATGCATAGCGCTGCGGGCAATTCTCGATGTATTCGTGTCGTTTGATGTTCCTTTACTACTTACATCCAACAATTAATATATAAAGAGATTTTAGGTAGTTTCTAAGCTTAACGGCTAGCTATATACTCTTTTTAAGATCAATTCGCTATAAGATAAAATTGCCGATAGCTTAGGTTCCTGTAGTTAGACGGAAGCTTTAGGATCGATATTATAAATCTCTTATATCTTAAGAGGCTAACTACTAAATCTATAGCGCTACTTAAGCGGTCTCTCTAATAAGGAGATAAAGTAGAATTATTATAAATAATCTCTAACAAAATATAAACCATTACCGATTCCTACTATATACTTAATTAAAACTATAAATAGTTATATTAGTAATTTATTTGCCAGCTCAGACTTCTATGTGGATGAGCCACGCTTTTGATTAAAAAGTAAACTTATTTTAATTTTTTTTTTTAACTAGAGTTAAACGCAGTTTATTTCCTAATACTACCAGTAACTCAATGCTAAATACCTTTCACCAACCTCCCCTGTATCACCACTATCCCCATACTTTTGGTCACCACTATGACCGTTTTGCCGTCCGGCAATTGTAAGAATAAGGCTTTTCTACCAATTTTTCGGCTTTACAGAATCTTTTTGCCATACCTGTCATTCTCCTCACAAATGATTTCTTAGCATTAGAATAGTCATCCTCCTTCAGGGCTCAATAACCTCTGTCTCCCATCCTTTACACGACTTACACTCGCACGGAGGTATTCGTAGTAGTAATTATCTTCGTCTTCGTGCCATAGGCACCTAGCGGTGACCGATGACTTCGTCATTACTGCAATGACGGTCGGAGTATTCGCGGCGTCCCTCGTGGAATTCCAGGAAGAGGCGATAAGGATATCTTTCAGGCTCCCGTCTAAAGACAGGGGGCAGCGAGATAAACATGGTACGTCTGACACATATTTATCAACGATGCGGGTTCGACTGTTTCGATACTTTCGAGGCTTAGTGCTTTTTATTTTTTAGTGATCCTTCCGGGTGAGACTGGTTGTTAAATCCGTCCTTAGGAGTAAGCCTAGGCTCTAAGATAAAAGAAAAAAAATTGATTGGAAAATCCTATGGTGGTTAGGGAGAGTTCTGGGTCGCGGACAACCATCCATGATTGATTGGACATTTATTTATAAGGATTATTATTGAAGCGAAATATCAATCCTGATGACCCGAAAGATATCTATAGCAAGTTTGTAAAAAAAAAAAAAAAAAAAAAAATATCATCAAATTCAATCACAACAACTCAAACTTAAGAACCACAAGCGGAGTTTTCAGTATCAAAGCTATAGGCTGAGGCAAAACTTGATTTCTGCTGTTCTAAGTCTCATTAAAGCCTATTGCATCTTCGGCACTAAGTTGAACTAGACGGGATGATATGTGAATTGTTTTTGTTCGCTCTTTTTTCCTTGAAGCTCACACCTCACTATAAGTAACGACCATTCCAACAGCTAATGATTTCCTTCCACTTATTAAAGAGATGTCATTTCTGATTCAAACTGAATTTATACAGCGCAGTTATGTAAGTTAGTAATAACCCCTCGCTAATCACGTTTTGCTAATTTCCTGTTCTCTATCTCCTTCGCTCGATTCCTCCCTCGCTCCATGGTTTTCGATACTACCATAACTATTTTCCCGGTTGCCAATGTTACGTGATGGGGTATTTCCGTCAACTTTTCAGTCTCTAAAAACATCCTTTTCATACCATCAAGCGCCTCACAAGCGCTTTCTTCGTACAAGGATTATCGTACTCTAGAAGGCACTGAACGACCTTCGTCTCCCATTTTCTACAATGAGGACGTTTACACTCTTCGTAACAATAATAATCGTCGTCCTGATATTACAGAGCGCCTAAGCAGTGACTAATAACATCCCTATTCCAGCATCCAGAAATGTTGCACGTTTCACCGGGCTCAACGAAAAGGCGATATATATACCTTTCGGGCGCGCCATCTGAGTTCAGTGGGAACCGGCAGGCGAGATTGTTGGAGCACCGTGGAGAGGATCGATCATTGTGTTGATTGATGGATAAGGATGGGAGGAAAGCTCCCCTATTTATGTACAATAAGGCATATACATGATCTATGGTAATGGTGTTCCTACAGAGATAAACGTGGAAAATCTGACACATCCTCCTCTAGTTTGATATTGATTTTCTTAAATTACCTTTCTAAGTTTCGATGTTTTAGGCTTTTGCCCCTATATAAACGTAATTGTTGATAAGATTACCTCCTAGATTGATATTGATGAAAAATCTTATAAAGATTAAGAAGGGATAGCAGTAAATATCAAAATCTCTTATATAGTAGATTAATTTTTGTTATGTTAATATTTCATCGAATCAAGAACCAGCTACAGAGCTGATCGTGACCAAACAAGTTTAAGGAGCTCATCATTTTCTCGAGCTTTCTTACGCTACCGACAGCAATAAGCCTAGATAGCATTATTAGGGATCAAGGGTTTAAAGTTAAGTAAGTTTATGATAAGGAAAGCTTTTCGGTCACTGTTTGGTTATAAGATTTCAAAAAACGTCTTTAAATTCAAAATATCCTCTCTCGACGGAAGTATCTGATTTTCCTTAGTTCTTTTATAAAGGGAAATATATCTTCCCGTTTCTTGACTTCCCTCCAATAGGCAATAAAATTTCGAGTTCCTAATGTTCAAATTTCGTCTCGCAGCGGAGAGTTACGGTTATATGTAGAGGGCCATAAGCTCAAGAAGTATCTATCTTAATAACCCGGAGACTTAAGCAATATTCAATATGGTCCACGGGATAAGCGAGAGGGATCCAATTTTAGATACCGCTACTAGTAGTTTTAATAAAAGTGCACCATGATAGAATTATCTGTATCCATGGGATTGGAATATCTACTTTCCAAAAGAAGTGCCATATCAAAGAGAGCTCAAAACATCTATAAACTGGACAGCAGCTATATCACCATTCTTATAAAGAGAAACCGGCATCAAAATGATTATGAAGTAGGTTCAATTTCTCTTGCAGAACCTTCTTTCAAAGTTGAAAAAAAAAAAAAAAAAAAAAAAAAGGCATTAATCGATGTGGGTTTGTCTTCAATATAAATTTCTATTCTAGATCTATCCGTGGTATTGCTTTTGTATTACCGTCAGTTTATTGCCGGGACAGCCATCTTGAGCACTACCAAGTCAAATGCCGTGTATGCAAAGCAAATTCTTTCCTTTATTTCATTCCTAATTCAATTTCGTCTCTAAAAAGCACAGTGTATATACGTTGCCAGTAATTCCAGTGAGTTAACGCTAAATCAAATTCACAAAAGTGTTCTTCTGATTCCACTATTGTGCAGGTTCAAGCCTTCTTTTTTAGCATGAGATCTCGTTTCCGTGGCTTTCGTTACTGCCATCCTCGTTTCGCCAGTTGGCGATAGTACGGTACTATATGGTTTTTGCTTCAGCTTCTTGGTGTTTGAGAAATGCTTTTTCATGCCCACTGACGCCCTCACAAATGTTTTTTTAAACATTGGATGGTCCGTACTCTCCTCTAAGGGCTGAATAAGCTTCCTTTCCCATCTCTTACAGGAAGGGCAGTCGCACGGTTCGTAGTAATAGTGTGTTTCGTCTTCGCCGCACAAGGCCCCCAAACGGTAAGCGATGACTTTGATCCCGACTGCAATGATGGTGGTCGCATTCACCGGGCTCGAAGAAGAGGTGATAAAGATTCCTTTCGGGTGCTCCATTCGAATTCAGAAGAAAGGGGCAAGCGAGGTAAACATGCCACGTGTGACACATAATCTGTATTTCGACAGCGTTAAGAGAAGGATTTTGAGCTTCGAGTTTTGATGTTTTGGTCGTAATATATATACGCGATTCCTGGTGAGGTTACTTCCTAAATTTTCTCCGATTAAGGGTAGGCCTAGATTTCAATGTATCTAAAATGATCAAGAATCTTTATGGTGGTTAAAGAGAATTCTAAAGTTGTTCACAACCATCGACAATGAATGAGCTCTTATATATCACTTAGTATTAAAGGGAATAGTTAATAGGTATGGCCCAAAAGATCGCAAACTTGCAAAGGGGTGTCTCAAACTTCAATCGAATCAAATCAAGCGTAATAAATTAATGAGACTTTTTTTTTTTTTTTTTTTTTAAATCCAATCTACGTATACCAGCTTAAGCAAGGCTGCAGTTGGTTCAAGTGTCATCACCGTATCCATAGCTTTAGCTTAAAGCATTCATTACGGATTAAGAGACTCTAGATAGGTCTGAGATCGATCCGGTTTGTTTAATAACTTGATGCATGATGATTTAACCAAATGGAGTAGCGTTCAGTCTTAAGAGGACGTGGTGGATTCGAAGCATGAATCTCTTGTTCATAATGCAAACTCGTATCTGGCTCTGATAGAACAAAGGAGGCCACTGATACAGCTCCATTTTACGTTTATTCCCAAACGAATTACTACTACTGTAATATCTGATGCCGCTTTCTGCAGTTTTGTCACAATATATATAATCTCGGGTTCGTGATACTCGAGTTGACATCTTGGCGGAGGTTTCGTCATTGGCAGGGTTCTCCTTTTAAGGCTAACCGAAAGTAGAACCCCCATATTACTATTTTTTTTTTTTTTGGTCTTGGCCCTCGCCAAGTTATTTTCTTTATCCCCACTCACGATAGATCAATAATTCCCCGAGAAACACCCATCCATCCATCCACATACCATTTTCGCTTCGCGTCGCCTTCTCATTCGACGAATAGTCTATCACCGCTACCCATTCCTTTTACCTCTTATCATTTATAACTTATATTGACGATCTCGACGCCTGCGTCTTCCTCGGGTTTTTGAATTTTCCTCGGGGGAAGGGTATCTCGGCGGCGACGCGGTCATTCCAAAAATAACAGCCCCGGAACGAACAGACTTGCGAAAGGTCGAACCAACCGCCTCAATCGCCACAAGGACCCGAATCTAGAATCATGCCGTCGGAATCGGGCGGCCGCAAGTCTTCAGCGAAGGCGTCGCCGTATTTCAAAGACAGCCCTACAAAACCACCCCGACGCCCCTCGAAGAGAACGAAACGCGACGATACCGAGTAGATGTTGACGCAGACGCGGACGCGGAAACAGAGGATGCGCCGCCGTCCTCCATGACCTCATTGCGAAGCAGCCAGCGAACACCACGAGCCTCTCAACGGAACCACAAGGACCCCGTCAGTTCTCGGAAGCGGAAACGCGAATCCGCCGGCGCCTCACCTACCGGGAATGACGCTACAATAGATGACGACCCGGTCAGTTCCCAATTGCAGCGCGAAATGTTCGCCTACAGCGCCTCACCTATAGTAGCCAGGAAACCTCCGACGCCGAAAAAGACGCGGAAGCAGCAGACTTTCGCGGTCGAGATAGTATCTTCCGAAGAGGAGCTGGCTGAACTACGGAAGTCTTCGAGGGCTTACGGAGCCGAGGAGGTCGACCCGCCGCCTACTTCATCTATGAAGGCGAAGAAGAGACAAGCGACACCAGAATCAAAGAGATGGTGGTTAGACTCGAATCTGGAAGATCAGGCTGCCAAGACGGAGATTAAAACGAAGCCTAAGGCGAAGACCCCGAAGGAGGCATGGGCGAAGACAAAGATCCTGCCGCCAATTGTTCCAAGGTCGCAATCAAAGAAGGCCAAGGATAAACCACGAGCAGAGGATACACCCAATATCATACCAGCGAAACCGTCACCGAAGGTAAAGACGAAAATCGTGCCTCCAGAGATTTCCACTGCCGTAACCGAGAAGAAACGTCATAAACGAATAAAACGAGATGATAAGAAGAAGGAAGAGTCGTCAAAAATGAGTCTACAGGAGTACACCAAGATGATACTAGCGAAGCACAAGACCGCATCAACCCCGACGACGCCGTCGTGTCAGACGAAACACGCCCATAATACCTCCAAAGGCGGAGAAGAAAGCTCCACCTTCCCCAAAATTGGAGAAAAAGGCACCAACCTCTCCTAAGTCGGAAAAGAAGAAAACACTGGCTTCTCCAAACGCAATGAGAAGAAAGCATTGATACCCCAAAATCCGAGGACGACGACACGCTAGAATCAGCAATCGACGTACGGCGTAGAATCGATGCGCGACATTCCTCCGCCCGTAAACGGTACCGCTATCGATAAGGCCGAAGTTATCAAATCCGAAAGCACTACGAAAAAGCAATCTCTCCGAACACCGACTCGGAGCGAGTACTTCAAAGCCACGACAAAGAGCTCCACGAAAGCTATCCAATCGCCTACGAAAAGTCCGCATTTCCCTTCTCGCCCAGCTAAGAACGCATCTGCCATCATCCCGCCGCCGCTCTCCGCCGAGAAGTTCGGGCTAATACAGGAAGAATTCGCTCACAATCCCGTACGACACCTTTCTACCACTACAACTACCACATCCTACATCTTCCCTTTTGTTTCTGCCCTTTACTCCACAAAGACACCGCACAAGAAACAACCCCACAAAAATAAAAATCGAAGAGGAATAAAATATGATGAAGGGCTAATTTATTCTTATTTTTAATGGATTATAATTAGTACCACCTCCTCATCGCCACTATATTCCTGAATAAAGTCCGCGGTGCCGTTTCGATTCCTTACTTCCGCAAGTTCGTGGAGCGCTATTCCACGCCGCAATCTTTGTTGGAAAAGGGGAGTATGGAAGAAGTAGTAGAATTCATGAGACCGCTTGGATTACAAACTCACCGCGCGAAGAATGTTTGGAGTCTCGCAAAGTCGTGGGTCACTGATGACCCTTATGAGAAACAAAAGGGAGAATTAAGCTGGAAGAGGAAAGCGGTATACAAACCCGACGAAGTAGTTTACGAAATCGTCGACGGCCTATATACACTTATCGAAAATAACGACGACAACGAGGATGAGAACAGCGACGACGACGACGATTCAGACTCGGAAGAAGAAGTAGAGGAGAGCAGCAGGTTTAAGGGACCTATAGAATCTCTCCGCTTCCACGCAATAAACCTCTTCCCCGCCTTCGTCACCGCGGATTCCTAAGAAGAACGCCACGCCAAAGAAAGCGAAAAAGAAAACGAAAACACTAAAAGGGAAAATAAAGTGGAAAAAACAATTCGGGTGTATCATCGGTCATTTAGACGGCGTCGGGTGTTACGCGCTCGATAGTTGGCGGATATTCTGCCAGAAGCCCGGCGATGGTGGATATTTCGCACCGAAGCCGAGCGTCGGGTTAGAAATTATACGCCCGTTCCGGCTACACTGCCGACTTCAAAGACGAAAAAGGGGAAGGTGAGGGTTAAGGTCGACGTTCAACCGGATATCACGAACGGACAGAAGGCCTATCCCAAGGAATGGGAACCCGGCGACGAGGAGTGGCGGCGCGTGGTTCCGGCGGATAAAGAGCTACGGGCGTACCTGAAGTGGATGTGGGCGAAAGAAGGCGTGGAGTGGGACCCGCCCATGCCGCCGCACGCTACTAGCAGTTCTTCCGCGCCTAGCCCATTGGTGAATGAGGTCACTGCCGATGACGAGACGGATGGAGATGAGAGCTGAGAGTTTATTTACGGCTTCAATTCGTGTGTCATATTTTGAGGAGCTTGTACTATATTCATTTCCTTTATTCCACATTTCTTCTACTTGTGATCATCGTATGGCGCTCCATAACTATGTTCTTTGCATAACATCAAGGCTCCCTTCTGTGCATAAAACAAACCATTCTTCCTGGTTGGTTTAGCATATATTCTTTCTCAAATTTCTTTTGTGTAACATAGTCTCTGCAAGATTAGGCAGTCTTCATTGAGCTCTCCCGGAATCAGAATAGGGTCAAAATGGCTGTACTCTGCAATATCTAAATAAGAAAATACGTGAGAGATGCAGCTATCCTTGCTTTTTCAAAGTCTTTTATTCCGTTCACGGTCAAGCCTCCGACCGCCCAGGTCGCACGTGCATACGTGTCGATATCCCAAAGCCTCGTTCATAAAAAATTCAGCTCTCCGGATGCCATTTCCGTCAGGCAATAGTTCGGTTCGACCGATTTGATAGTGTATGGCTAAATCATGGTTGAGGATGGTCTTTCAGCTCTCCCCCGCCGCCACCGCCAAGGCCGGATTGAGCGAGATATCCCTACCAAAAAAAGCCCACAATTCTTTTTCGGACCGCGCGTGCATGAAGCCCACCGCGCTGGAACCAGTAGTTAGGCGCTTAATGGATTGCAGTTAGGGCAAATTAGAACGGCCTAGGTTTCGGTACTCTCGAAGAAAAATCTCCTGGTGCTGTGCTCGTGCCTTTTTTTGCAATTTTACTCCATAAGTTCGTCGTGATATAGCCCCCTCTTTCATAGCGAATTGCTGAAATCGCGGAATCCCGCCATAATACGCGATGCTTCCGTGGTGAGTCGAAATGTATAATAGAAGGGTGGAAATCTCAAAGGAGTCAGTCTAACTCACCGTCGCCCTTTTTACTTTCTTTCTTCCCTTCACCAAAAATCAAGTAGATATTAAAAGCAATAAAGGGAGTCTGATCGAGACTAAACATCAGGCAAGAGGAGCTGAAGAAATATGGATTACGGCGAAAAAATCACGGACTCTCAGGTCAACTACAGGCCTATAGGCGTACCAGCGGATCCCGAAATGAGGGTACGTTCTGTTTTTTTTTTTTTTTTCGATGCCTTCCCTATGATCCATGGATTTTCGGTATCCTAAATCTTTCGATGGCTAATTCGAGTTCTTTTACTTCAGATTTGAAAAACAATAGAGGGAAACTCTCCGACGTATCCAGAGCGTGGGCCACCGGTCTCCTCCGACGGCTCCCGTACTTTAGTCTTGCAGCTATTGCGCTCACCTTATGCCTTGCCGGCGTAATGGCCGTTATTCTCAAGATATCTGAAGGCGAGGACATCGCTACGTGGTGCCGCTTCGGCACTCCCAACCATAAAGTTCGCTTGACGGTCTCCGTCTGGATCTCCGGCCTGTCTTTGGCGATGAATAAGCTCGCCGGCATCATGTTCGCGGAGGCCGTCACTGTCGCCTGGTGGACCTCCGCCATGGAGGGCCGCACGATTGCCCAAATGCATGCCGACTGGGAGAGCGGTAGGAGTGTGTTATCGGCTGTACTTTCTATGTGCCGTCGGCGCCCTTTCATCAGCCGAATCGTTGTCGCTAGTGTAGCGTGCACGTTGTTCTCGTTGAACGGGATCATATTTCAAAAGGCGAGCGCGGCCGTGCCGCTTGAGCACCCTCACATCCATCCTGTGACTGCGCCTTTGGGACAGCAATTGCCGCCCGGTTGGTCTGGTACCGGGAACACGCAGACTGCAAGCGTTGTACAGGTCATCACCAAAAGTATGTCAGATATAACGCAAGCTTACAACGATAAAACCCCTATACGGCTTGCCGTCAGCGGTTGTGGCAACCAGTCTGCATCAACGACGAGTTGTACTGCAATCCTACCCGGTGTCGGCTGGAATTACGAGTGCTACTCCGATACTGTACCCTTTAATTTCCCGCCCGACCTAAAAGATGTCTCCGAAGACCAACGAGCTAGCCTTAAAAAGCAGGAGACGGTAGATTGGGCTGGCAGAGTTTTTGACATCCATTTCGACAGCAACGATGAGTACGGTGGTAGTGAAATCGAGAACAAATGGAACTTGAATCTTACCGTCATCCACAAGCCATCAGGTGATTGCTCAACTTCCCTGATACGGCGTGTCTGCACTATGACCCCCGCGCTCGTTAAGTATCCCATTTCGGTCATTAGTGGTGTGACAACCCTGCGAGACCCGCAATCAACGGTCCAATGGAACGCAAGCAGTCACACGAAGTCCGGAGGTCCTAAAACAGATACGGTCGTGAAAGTTCTGTCGCATCCTTACGGCCCCAAGTTCGACGAAAAGAACTACTTCACGGTCAACGGTATCAAGCTTGCTCTGCAAGCCTTACTCGGTTCGACAAACGATGTAACGGCTATCTTGCTCCAACCCGAGAACTCCACTACTGTGGAGAACCTGGAGGCGATGGCTCAAAGTCTGAAGGCGCGCTTAGCCTTATATTCGCCGTACCGGGCTCCGCAGATGTTAATCAATGCGGCGTAACTTATCGCGACCCTTTCCAGCAAGTACTTAACAGCATTCGAGATATAGCATTCCGTACAGCTTTTGCGATTGCCGCAGACGACATCGGAGCTGTGGTAGCTCCTGATGAAGACGGAGGTACAATCAGCGTCAATTCAGTAGGCGGCGAGGCGCTAGTTGGAATTAACAAGAAAACAAAGTACTGGAAAGAGGTCTCGGACCCATCCGGCCACGTAATGGAAACGGTAGCGAGCTACAGTACGAACTGGGAGTACTTCCTCGCGGGAGCGCTGCTCATGGTCGTGTGTCTCTCCGCAATTTCGCCGGCCCTCTGGGGTTCTGGCGTCTCGGAAGGAAGATTTCTCTTCACCCCTCGAAATTGAAAGGCTTTGCACGGACCTGCCACGGAGCGCTCCGTCCTAGATTCCGGTAACGATGCCACGAATGCTCAGACAGAAGAACTGGTCAACTTGCTCGGCGACGTTAAGGTTAGATACGGTGAAGTAGCGCCGGGAAAGCTTGGGTTCGCACCGGAAGACAGCGTTCTCGGCCCTGTGCTTGGGCGGGTATACTCTTAAACGTGGGCCGGGGGACCGGGATCTGGGCTACAGGAGATAATTGTGCATGTGGGTAATATTACATCCTATAAAGAAACAAGGCAGGTCTTGCTTTCACGTAAAAATTTAACCAGGAAGCAAACAGATGACGGGTTTGATAGTATATAAGTAAATATATCAGTAAATAATCATGTAAATCAGGAGTAAACTAATTCATCAGAGAAGTAACCAGATGGACGTCTAAGTAAATACGCGACTGTTACTCCTTACTATAGAGTAGTCTAGAAGCTCGGAAAAAATCCAGGACGGACGCGCGAAGAAAAGCATCTTTACGGAGTAAGTATTCCTTTACTTCGAGTATCCCAGGTTTTAATATTGTCTAAGTAAAGCTCTTTTCATTGCGGTCCTCGCCCGAACGCTTGGTTTCGAGATGCGCACAATGAAATGCTAAGTTTAATTTTCCAGTTGGGTTCACACCATATTTTCTTTTCTCCCTTCTTTCCTTATGTATATACCTAAGATTATACCAAATGTGTAACCCCATGGAAAGTCATACATACTTTTGTCGTAATTTGGCTCTTCGTCTATGCCTTGACGTGTTCCCAACAGCCACCACCGTATGCAAGAATACCGGAGCCCAAATCGTACAGGTTAGAATAGCTATAATAGGAATATTTCGAGCTACAAATATAAATCGTTATTAGCTGATTTCGCCAGAAAATATACAATCCGAAGAAGGATTCGAAAGCGAGACTACCCAGGGATAGGTACTACTAGACATAACTTTGGGTAAAGCTCGTATGTATTCCTCCGTTGTGCAAAAGCTCTTTGCACTCTTTTTGCATATGCGGGATCTTAGCCAAAAAGCCTTCAAATATGTATAAAGTTCAGCTCTGCAAAATCCGGTCTCAGGGAGACGACCGGCTTGACCGACCGTCCTTTCAAGCTAAAAATATAAGTGTTTGGATGTGAGTCGGGACACCGAGCGCTCGGGCCCAGAAAGTATTCTTCAGCTTTTCCCCACTGCCATCTACCGAGTACATCAGATTGGGCGTATAACCTCCTATAAGCCTCTAATTCTCTTTCGGGCCGCTCGTGCATGAAAGCCACTAAGACAGATTGTCGCTGGATCCAATAAATAGAAGCTAGGTGGTCATGATTAGAACAGCCTAGATTTTAATACTGAGGAATCTCCTGATGGTGGCTTTTTTCTATGAAATAAGATGTCTTACCCTACCAGCAAGAAATGCCTTGCTTCTATAGAGGAAGTAGAAATAATGAGAATGGAAGTAAATCATTCCACGAACCGGTTACCAGGAGGTGCGGCTTGCTGCAAATTGTTGCCATAGCTTCTCCCGTGAGTCCGCAAATATATATAAATATAAATAGAGCAGACGATCTCCCTCGCGGTCACCGCTATAAACTTGGCCTCAAACTGAGGGGCAATAATATTACTAAAAAAGGGCTCCTTATAACGAAACCGACTCAGATGGGTGGGCTTGCGGAAAAATCTTTATAATGGACCACTGCTTATGCTTCTACAGGTTGCCGAAGTTGAACTTTGACCATCAGCAAAAAACCAATGTCCTCGGTGGAATCGGTGGTACAACATATAGAGGAAGTTTAGGAAATATCTCATAATTGTTTGCCAATATCCTCTGGGTTGCGTATTAATGGATTAGAGCTTATATCTTATTAATTTATTTGTCACTAGAATGGGAAACATAAGTTTCGATTCTTGAAATGAATATAGAATTTTATTGAATATTTGATATATATTTCGACTCATTTATATCTTCAGGTCTCGTGGTGTAAAACAAATGTTGGAAGGTTTAGCAGAAATTCAAGTTTTCTAGTTTATATTTCCTGTGTGCTACAGAATTTTCACTAGGGACTGGAAACATTTCCAGGGTATTTGCTGTCGATAAGAGTAATGCCGTTCCTGGTCGCTTGCCGGAAGCTTTGTCTCGCCTTCGAGTTCTAGTCGCTGAAGTCGCTAAAATCGCTGATAAACCATCCTCTGCCGCGTTGTATCCCAGGTAATAGCGTTCTGAAGCCGCTAACAAGCGCGAATCTCTGAGCAGCATTGCTCGGATATCGTCCGTCAACCGTTGCGACCCCAGTGTATGAAGATACCCTGAGATATAGGGGAGTAGTGAAATTTCAAGGTTAGCCAACAGTGAGCTAAATGGAACGCAAAAGGAATCGGTGATGAGTAAAGGGCCTATACGTCGCGAGCTACAGATAGAGCCGTAATATTCCTCATACGTCTCCAAAGCCCGTTGAGGATTGGCCCTGTACCGCCAAAGATCGCAGCGACTATGGTAGCGACGAGCGCGGTTATCGTGATTGGATCCATGTTTCATGTATGGATTTGGTACTATGCCCTTCTGTATCAATAAAACAAATAAACCGTAAAAGAAACTAATATAAAAAAGAAAGGGGGGGGGAATTTACTGAAAGAGATTCGAGATGGAAAATAGCACTGTACCGGCCTACATACTTTCTCAACTGGAGTCGGACTGTATTATTACTATTTATAAGTCAGATCTCCAGAGACCCTGTGCCAAGCCCTTCTTCACGCCTCAAATAAACTAACAATAATATAAAATCTATCATGCTATATTTAATATGGGTAAATATCACCAAAACCTATACATTTTACTAATCTTTAAATATATCTGATCTATAATGCATGAAAGAAAGCAAATTATTTTCTTATTTTTTTTAAAAAATTATCTTTATTATATAATTGTTTATTTATTTATTTATTCATTTTTAATTATTTTTTTTTTAAATTTTTTTTTCTTCATTGCTTTTTTATTTTTCATCTTTTTTTTTTCTTCGTTGCTTTTTTTTCATTTTTTTTTTTTTTTTTTTAGCCATTTTGCCGATCCGATTTCGCTTGATACGGAAAATAATGTCAATATACTCTGATAGACATTAGTAGAATTTATAAAACATTTGAAACACACTCAGTAGTGGCTTCAATACGAGAGCAATCAAAAAAGTTGAACTTTATATTGGGAAAACATATATACACTCTCTCAGTTCTTCATACTCTCTTCAAACTACAAACGCCAATCCTCCCTTTCTCTAACATCCTTCACTCACATTTCAAACTTTTTTCCCTTGCAATCGGCCTAAATTGATTACCTGACCTCAAACCCTTGTATTCTAATAGGAGATACATCATGGGCTTAAGAAGCTGGTTCCGACAATTCGTGTACAAGATTGACCATTTGATAGGTATCCACAACAAATGGGACGATTTTCTTGTACCGCCTACTTCCACAATGATGAAACTCTCGGTTGGAGCGGCCCCCCATGGGGGACGCCTTCAAGCTGTACAAAGACTTAGTCCGAGAACTCGCAATAAAGGTCGAAGTTAACATGAATTACGATATGTGGAGCTACTACTGATGGAGGACACATTCGATACGGTTAGTAAATTCCCTATCTTTTTTAATTCCACTCAACTCTTGACAAGGATATACGTTACCAGGGGCTCAAGAATTTCTTATACATAGGCTTCATGGACTACGTTAAGGGACTTACGAACTGCAGGTCACAAGACAGGTATCTGGCGTCAACTTCATCTTCACAGCGCTGGTTTAATTTTTGTGGTGGCGTTCAGTGGACTGTACACTAGTACCAAAAGATCGAGTACATTCATGTAGTAGCGTTTGGTGGTTTAAGCTTTTGAGGGTTCCTACTTTCGGGAATAAAGATTGCATTTATATAATTAAAATTGAATTTTTCATTGATAAACCCTGGCTCCTTCTTCCTATGAGCCCTTGAATTGCATAAAATAATAATAATAATGAAAAATAATAAAAGTTGTACATATCATCGCCATAATTTCAACTATCTAAAGCATAAGTACTGTAGGCCACTTGAAAACAGTATCCTTTTGTGCGCTCTAGATTAAAAGGAGTTAGAAACTATAGCTGGTCGATACTAAGTCTACTTTTGTTTTATGATTAACAGACAGGTTTCGGAATGCTGGCTTACACTTTCACCTCGCCCTCCTAATTTCAGCAACGGCTATCATTTCGCCGATATCCGCTGAACGTCTAGCCAACTCGCTATCGCCGCTGCCAAAGTATTTGATAGTGATGTTTCCCCCCTTCACTTGAAACGCGCTAGTCTGAAGGCTGTTCTCAGACATTCTGGCCAAGGCATTGATACCTTCTGCGCGTTTGGCTATTTCGCTATTACCATTGCCATGATAACTGAGTTTACCGATTGCGTTGAGTTTTTTGGAGGGAGGAGGCGGGGGCAGAAAGGGTTGTACTGGGTTCTCCAGGGCTCCGACATAATTGGTATGTGCTGGCTTGTGTGAATAACTTAGACGGCGGTCGTTCCTTTGGGTAGGATAGTGAAAAGAGAATGGAGGAAAAAAAGGTATATGGTTATTATTGGGCCCTATTTCTTCAAAGAAGTTATTTTCCGCAATGAACCCAGCTCTGGAAGTTCTAAGGACCGAGGGAGATGGGGAATGTGATCCTCAAAATAGGAAAACGGCTCGTGCAAGAAAGCTGGCGTCACCTTCGAACGATATACACGGGTTATGTTCAAGATGACGAGTGCAAGTATTTATTTTGTAAATCTAAGAACAGTGTCCGTACGTCTTTAAAGACATCACTCAAACGCATGGGCCGGCTCGGTATTAATGAAATGGTCACATTCTAAGCTTGCTCTCGGATGTAAAGAAGGCTATGCTGTTTGCTTCAAAGGATTCCGCATGAAGTGACTTGAGCAGGGGCAAACGACGTGTAACATTAACACCTGGATACACCTCCGTTTAATGTAGGTATTTAGAATAGGTAGTCCTGAAAAAAGCAGGATTCAATTTTGTACCTACTTGAACTTGTACGTAAGATAATGAATCATCGTAGACTAAGTTGGAATATAAGACAAAAGTGAAGAACAGAAAAAAAGAAAAGAAAAGAAAATAGAAAGAAACAAAGATAACAGAAATGTATTTACAAAAAAGGAAGAAACCAATAACGTAAGTTGGCCAAAAACGAAGGGTCGAAAGCCCATTTCTTGAATGATGTGGTACCATCTTTCTCCAAAGTTATCCCTAGGAGTTCCTTATAGTTCGTGAAAATCAGGAGTATATTATACAGCTAAAAACACATCGATAAGAATAATAATATTTTTTTCTCTCTAACTAGAAAGAAGCAAACTAACATACCGCAATCTATATCTCCATAAAATGCCAGGAAAGTCTATTGAGAACAAACACAGACACTCTTCTCGCGGAGCGGCCATGCTAGACGACGTCGACGATTTCCGTGAAAGAGATGATACAGTAACTTTCTTCAGCAAGAACAAAAGAACGGATACCCAATTCACAGCCAGCGTCCCTCCGGGTAGTCAGCTCTCCGCTGCAATGGCGCGTATCGCCGCCAGGGTTCAGGGAGAAAACCTACCTACTATCAATGGCGACTACGGCCAACGTAGAAAGAAAAAGCTGACTGCGACTCGGAGTCGCGATCAGATCGAGGACATTCCCCGTGACCATTCTTGCGATGGCCAGTACTACGATCACAGCGATGACTATCCAAAGGACTTAAAGGATACTTACTCGCCTCAGCACCAACCATTGTCTCCCCATATCGAGGAAGAAGTCGTCCGGAATCAACCAAAATATTGCCCAGAGGAACGTCGGCGCCCCCACTCCGACCGTTATCAAGGGGCCGCAAGGTATGAGCTGGATCGCAAAGTCGTTTACCATGCTAAAGGCCGCGGAGGCGAGCTGTATGTTTCCGCCCCAGTTGGAAGCAATGAAGCGACCTTGTTTGATGAGATCGGGAGGAGCATGGCACGAAAGAAGAACAATTGCGTAAGTTGGCGGGCATGAATAACGTTAAAATTATTCTTTTCTTTACATATCATTTTCAATCCTCAACATTTCGAGATACTAACACCCTTGAATAGGAGTCCGGGAGAGAACAAAAGAAGAAACATGGAGCCGTCGAGAGGAGGTCGCCTTGGCTTTCGTGGTGAAAAATAATATCACTATGGAACGCTCGAAAGTTACCTACGCCTCGGTGACTTCAGCCGTTGAGTGTTGGGTATGGGGAGAAATCTAGGAAGATTCGGCGTTATGATGGCTTCTGAGCCCGACTCTTTGGTGCATGAAACTGGGAAATCTTATAACAAGATATGTAACCCGAAGTATATCATATATTGAAATTAGACTGGTCGTCGTTAATGATCTCAAATTCATGTCATACTCGATCTTGTTACTTTCGTCCCTGATATTGAGCTTCATGTAATATTATGAGGTAGAGCATTTATAATCGCAGCTACCATGAGAATGAGAACATCAAACAATCCAAATTAGCTATGGACAGATGTGCCTTTGTACATTCTGTGATGGAAAACAGTGGCTCTCATAAAGGTTGGTGGAAGTCAAAGGCTGGGAATGTTCTGAGAGACCTGGAAGGCTCTGGTATCACGTGATAAGCGACTGAGTAGAATGATTGAAATCGTGTTACTTTCTATTAAAGGTTATATGATTAGGACTTGGAGGTTCATTCTTCCTTTTCTTTCTTAATCAAGCAGCAAGTTGTTTGCCAACACACTCTTAAAATATTGAGTGAGAATTCTTCATATTGCTTTTGACACCAATTATAATAAATTTGAACAAATCCTAAAATACGTAAGCTCCTGTCAACTTTTTGAACTAAAATTCTTACTCTTGCATTCGTCGAACTCATCAAAAGCGCAGGCCATGGACTCATAGACAGCTGCGTAGAATACTAGAGCCTGATAATACCATTTTGTCCGCCGAAACACTCCGCGACGTGCACTATTGAACAGGTATCACTGCAACTGCAAATGACACATCAGGGGGGTATGCATTGCAGCGGCGCTGCTAGTTTGCCTCCTCTACTGTCCACTCCAATTCCGATACGTGTATATTGCGTTTAGCCTTGCTATGCAGAGGTGAGCCCCTCCAAACCGAGCCTACGGAGTCTATGAGCCATGTCTTAACGGTGCATGCTCGCGCAGTCATTCTATTGATCGTCATTTTGAATACGATCGAATATCAAAGAGTTAAAGATATATAAGCGATTGTTGCCAAGTGGGAACTCCGCCCGTTTCAATTCGAATGAGAAGGGCTAACAGATGTTCCATTCGAGCTCGCCGTGACTGAATTATTGAGTGAACAACCTGAAGGAGAACGGTAGCTTCCGCAGTGCCGTTTCCCTTACCCTCCGGAGAACACCTGAAGGTCGGGTCCTTTGAAATGTTTCTGCTCTTGAGTCATGTTAATTGTACGGGGTATGTTTATCTCAAGCCAAGCGCTCCTCGAGTGCACGAACTTGATTTGATTTAGAGGCTTCGCAGAATATGCCTTAATGGGGATATTAAGCTCCGTCGATGGATTACTATAGAGAGTATAGCACTGGAGGCGCAGCGTGCCCGACAGTCATATTTCTTCGCCATGTATATACATAGAATATGGTGAGCATGAGAATCGATGACAAGAGGTTCGGGATCACTAGATTCGCTTAAGGCTGCCTTTTAATGATCCTTGCTTTGAGCGAATTTAGGCGAATTTCGGTCCAAACGGTGGCGAGGGTCGTGCTATAATCAGGCCATTGTTTCAGGAGAAAAAGTGCAAGCTCGGTCTGGGATCAATAACATCCCGCCGCTAAGATTTTCCCGTTTCGGACGGTCACGCACGGGTATGCACGGTCGGGCGTTTGATAGCGCCAGTGTTCTTGGCATTTTCTTGACGTCGAGTCAAGAAAACCGCTAAAATTCTTATCCAAAGTTTACGCCATATGCTTAAGAGGGCGGTATCATTAATCAAGTTTCTATAGCCCTCTTAAATGTGAAGGAACAGAAACAAGAGTTAAACATTAAATTATTGCTGTCAAGATATATAATTCCAATTTACGAATCAAAATTTGGAAGCTCAGAATTCAAAACAAGCCGAACGATGAGCCGAGTTGATACGGGTTTCCCGGGAAAAAAAAGATGAATACCATCAAATAGCCTATGTATGTAATTTAAGAGTATTCTGTTCGCCGTGCCTAAGCGTAATTCTAGGCCTAAAAAGAGTCATATTCTAGCGAATTACACGCGAACAAGTCGGGTGAAACAAAGAGAATCACCGAGGGAAAAGGAGTGAGTTGTCGCAAAGCCTTTCCTCGTCGTACTCCTTTGTATCTCTACTTTATGAACATTTGATACGCAGATGAGGCATTGGGTTTATCTTTGCATATGGCGGGTCCAATGGTTTCCCCAGGGTAGTTCGCTGTATCTCATTTGCAAGCTGTTGCTATTTGACACTGGGATGCTGTCATCTTAATTGGTGATTTATCATGAGAGATAGAGCATTGTTTAAGGAATATTTCCGAGGAGGATTCACACACTACCGGTGAACCAGCTCACCTGTCACCTTTAGAAGCGATTTTAAGCCCCCAGGATTCAATACGGCTTGGTAGTGAACTATGATCCTCATGAATACTCTATTCTTAGTGGAGATTTGAATTCAAAAGTGGAGCCGATTAATACCGAGTTTCTCTTGAGCTTTGAGAGCTTTAATCGGTTGCATACGACGAGGCTGGGTAACCAAATTGCCACGTGTACTGACTGAAGGATTCATAATTCAAAAGTTGGTAAATGTGCAAATCCTAATATCTCGTTCTTAATTGAGTTCGTCAAGTTTGAATATTTGTTACTTTTTCGCACGATATTACGATAATGTTACTGAGGTTCCACCTTCACCACTCTAAGAAGGATGAAACTGCTGACATGACACGTCACATACCACTTTCAGGACTATGAGAGCTCCCTGCATCGCCCCTTCAACACGTCCGATAGGGTGTATAGGTCGATTTTGTTATAAAAGTGCTATTTTGATCGCTCACGGTCTTATTTAAAATTTTAAAGTCCACTGCTGCTGCTTCAATTTAAACAATAGCTTTAATGCATGTATCTATATTATTACGCGGGCGCGGAATGTCTGGTCTGAATTGAAGTTGTGACACAAACTAGTCGTGATTTCAATCAAATTAATTCTTAAGGAAGATAAAAAAAAAAAAGGTAAAAATTGAGGTCGACAAGTGGAACTTTTGGACTGGGGCAGCTTTAAAGTCCAATAGAATATTTTGTAGAACGAATATGAACTTCGTACGAACAGGTTCATCCTTATAGGAAGAGGGAATGACCCAATTATAGCTCTTTTACAAAAACACGTCAAAAAGGAATCAAGGCTTATCTAGATGACCAGGCTGGAAGTTGGAATATCCAATAATAGAGCCTTACAGTAGTTAGTAATTACATATATATATACATCAAACTCTGTTCGGTATATAGTATCAGGATTATAATATTTACCCTTGTTGAGCATGTAGTAACCAATATCTTCATTAGATAACTAACTACAAGAAGAAGAAGAAGAACAAGAAGAACTTTACAATAGTAAAAATAGAAGATATAAACAAACATTCTCCACAAGTCTCTCTCCTTCCATACATTTGGGAACTTAGGAGTTTTCCAGATCTATCTCCCATTCTCCGTGTATCTAGAATATCCTACAACAGAGCAAACTATGGTATATAATTTATGAGTTATTAAGAAACTTGCTGCGCAGGGTTCCTAGACTAGTTAAAAGATATTAGAGCCTGACCTCATATAATATTATATACAAATTTGCTACAACATCTATATAAAATATTCTAGAAGGATTTTTTAAAGCCTTAAAGCTGAAATAGCATTTCTGAAATGTGATAAATACTATTGTATTTTATTACTTCTACTTATATTCTATTCTTATTTCCATATAGAGACAGTTGAATGAACTGGAAGGGCAGCTAGAATTAGCATAATTGCTAATAATAGAGAATATTAAGAGTAGACGAGGATTAAATCTGGAATAGATAGAGATAATAGATATTATTATTTTCTTAAGAGTTATTGAATATATACGTACTTAAATATACATCTTAGCGTTAGTAGATACCATCCTATATTGATATAATGCTCGGTGATCGATTATGCAGGGCATGATGAAAGAATTATCGTTTTTAAGGAAAGAATGCTATCGATTACGTATTACATAGGGGTAGCCATTCGTTATCGATGTTAAATATAATGGAGGATGAAGGAAGAGGTCCGGCGATGCTGCTGGCTTGATGATCCAAAGCTGAATGCCATGAGGTGATAAACGTACCTAAACAGACACACAAACGAGAAACCATGAAAGTTAGCTTAGCAAATAAAAATCTAACAATAAAAGTTCTCTTTTTTGGTCATCAGCGTCCATCAATTGCCTGGGTCGCGGGGTAGACTAAGTCCCTCAATTCGCGCATCTATAGATTTGGACCTTTATTATTATTTCACAAGAATCCGCACAAATATATAGAGAAAAAATGCAATATCAGGAATGATATTGTAGTGGAAGGACTGCCCGGTAATACGAGTTTTGCATAAAGCACATAATAATGGGAAATCAGTCTCTACTACCGTTATAATGCGCAAATACCATCAAGGTACTACCATTTGTGACCAGCTAAACGACACGTATTCTCACGCTCATATTTCTATAACAGAGCTGTGATTCTGCTCTTAATTTTACGACAGGAGACGAAACATCGTATAATTACAAATCGTTCTATAGTCGCTATATTGCAGTATTTTTCTTACGTTATTTTCTTTTTATTACCGTCGTTGTACTCTCTTAGTTTTTCACGTTTTCGCGCCTTTTATACGTATATACGTATATAGAATAAAATATTATTACTCATATTTACGTTGTTGCTATACGCATTGATTGTTCTCTCCCACAATATCTTCATAGGAAAGAAGAAAAAGAATCAACAAAGGAAAGATAATAAAAAAGTGGTAAGCTTTCTCTGAAAAAGCCAAGGTTAACTCATCATCCCAATTACTCTTTTCTTCTTACTTCTTCGCACCCCTCCTCTCTCTTTCTCTCAGTTTAGTTTAGCAAAAGAGCCATCTCTTTAAGAAATAGGAACTGGCCTGTCTCGTCGTCGCACACCCGACCCGGATAATGTAACTTTAACGGATGCTCCGGTCATACTCATTCCTACCAACGGGCCTTGGCCCGGGTCTTACCCAAGGTCCTGCCCCTTCCGGCCAAGTCTCTGGCGGTCTGAACTGGCGGTCTCGCCCGTCAATGATGTAGGGTCCGTCCTTGTCTTCGGGTCCCTCCGAACCCAGTCCCAGCAGAGGTATCCGTAACCCCTGTCTGCGTCGAGATTGAAGCTGGATGTGAAGCGCGTGTTGTGCGCGATCTGGCCGATCAGGTACGCCGAGAAAACTACAGGGTCGCCCAGCGGGTTGGTTCCCCGGAACTCCCTCTCGCCCATGCTGCCGTCGCCGGCGTGCTGCACAAATGCCCGGGATATCTTGAAAGTCTCCTCGGGACATTTCGCGTGTTCGTACCACAGCCTGCCGTTATTGCTGCTCGCCTGGTTAGTACTGAGCAGCTGGTGTGGCATGGTGAGCTTGTTATAGGGCCCCGCAATGGTTAAAGGCATTTCGAGCCAGTTGCCGCGCTTCTCCGGGTCCTTATTGTTTGTTTTGTTGGGAAACGCCCAGGGCCGTGTATACTCGATGATGTCTCTGTCGTAGGGGTTGAGGAAGACTGTACGGCGCCTTGGATCACGGGGATTTTGTCCCCTTGCACGACGCGGACGGGAAGGTACGGGTTAAGAACGTCCACGCCAAGCGTTTCGCGGATCCCAACGTTCGTGAGGCCGGGTCCTTATCGAGATTTCCTAGGGGATCCAGCGCGGCCGCAAGCGCTTCCTGGAAGGCGCTATCGACCGATTGGCCGAGGCTGACCAACACCTCGTCGACCTCATTCGGACGTTTGAGATCCCCGCTTGGCCAATGCTGTTCTGACTGGGGCATCATATACCCAAGATGAATCATCACCATCCGGATGTTCTCGTTGACCTCCACAGCGGGATTATTATCCTGTCGTATATCTCCTCCCTCAGCGGCAAGGTAATCACGGAGGTTATGGATTTAATAACACCTCCGATAAAGTCGATGACGTTTGCCAATTCTTTGAACGCCCACTGAAGGACGGCCAGTATGGCCTCGCAAGCCTGGGAGATTGGGTCGTCGCTCGGGCTCACTCCGCTGAAGTCCGGAGGGTCAGGTAGGATATCCGACAAGGGAGGCAGCGGAGAGGGGCTCGGCTCCTCGGGCCTATCCATAACCGTCCCGCTCATATACTGGCGCTTGAACCACGAAAGCATAAACCTGTACGCAGTGTTAATCTCCCACGGCAGCGGGAAACCGCTCGGCACTGTAACGTCCGATGGAGGGTCTGGGGCGATGATTTTCCGAAGGTCATCAAGGGCCATGCCAACATTATCGATCCCCAGGAGGCCGAGCCACTTGCCGATCAATGCTGTGCTCTTATGCAAGTCCTTTTGGAAGTCCTGGCCCATCAGGTTTTGCGGATGAGGCGGCGTGGGCCCCTCATCTAGTTTCTTTTGCAGATCCGGGTCCCCGCCCTCCCGTTTGGGTCGGCGTACGTTTCGATAAAACCCTGACGATGGTTTCCGAAAGCCAAAGGGGCAAAGCACCGTCAGTATCGAGGAGTTTTTTACGTGCTTCTTGGGTTTCTGCATCATCCCCTTCCGGCAAAGGCTTGCGGAGGTCACCTTGCTTCGTCTCATAGTCAGGGATCTTATCGATGTCCTGCGGTATCTGGACGGCAAAATACAGCGCCGATTCGGCGATTGATTGGTACGAATCCTGCCATCCCAGAAAGTCATCTCGGGTTAATGTCCCATCTCCGAGCATTTGTAGTTCCAGCCATCTATGTGGTTTTCGATGACGTGGTGCCGTTGCCAGTGGGTCCTGAAGGGGCCACCGCACTGCTCGTTGACAAAAGAATGTTCGATTACATCAGTTCCGATGTGGCACACCCAGCCGAGGGCAAACGCTAGCAGTTGTTCGCCGTGCTCCTTGGTCAGCGTATCGCCGTCCGCCAGCATTTTGCGAGCATGCACGACTAGCTGGGCTGGAACTACGCTTGTACGGCGTAATGCGTCATATCACTCCAGAGGAACGCTTTTTCGTCTTTGCCCGACCGCATCTTCAACGAGAACCAGTCAAATATATCCGCCGCAGTAAGGAGCTCCTGCTGCGCGAGGCTTAGCAGATCCGTACGAGCTCATCAAACGCGGTACCGAGCTCAGACCACAAGCCGCCGGTGAGGTCGTCCGCGACCTTGCCGGCCGCCGCCACGATCGGCCCGATGGTTTTGTTCCACACCTCCAAGAACTTCTTCCACAGCTTCTCAAGCTGGATGATGAACCTTAAAATGCTAGCGAATGTGTCGCTTACTTCGGCGAGGATGGTGAGCAGCCCCTCGTACGGATCCTCTAGCCGCCCTGGTCGTCGAGGTAATAGAGGAGGCTCATCGCGAGCATGATCTCGTCGCACGGGATGGACTTGTTGTTGTAGTCCTGCAACCAGAAAAATAAATCTGGCCCGATTGCGCCTACGGCGGTGAATTTCGGCCATTTGGTCATCGCTGAGCTGCAGATTTGTCTCCCAAGTTCCTTTTTCAACCCTTCGTCGAGCTTTTGATCGCCGGACAGCTCACCATCCATGGACCGGATGAAATCATCTTGGAACGGGCCATCCTTTGCTTTGAGCAAGTCGGCAACTCGTCGTGCGGTGTATATATGTGTGAATGGTCCAGGCATGTTCACGCTCCCTTTTTTTTAAAAAAAAAAAAAAAATTTTTATTATTTATTATTGCTCTTTCATATTGTTTTCGAATGGACGTCGGAAAATTCGCCGGTGGGGGAAATCTTCGAGATGTGAACTGGTAATCTAAAATTTGGTAGAAGTATTTGAAAATGAATTGGAGCTAGCATAGGGATTCTCCTAGAGAAATATACAATAATTTTGCCTCACCTTTGTCTCATACCCTGTGGCTACTTCCTCCCCAGAAGTGCGTGGTAGTGAGAAAAAAAAGGGACGGACACGAGGCAAGCCTGTTAGCCGGTCTGGACCGCCCGCTAAGGGATCATTCTGTGGGTGAGGTGCATGTGCCTGTTGTAGCTGGAAAAAAAGAAAGAGCTACAGATGTGTGGGGTAAGTGCTTTAGATGCAAGAATGCCGACACTCTAACATTGTATTGGTTAACTAAAAACTTCAAAGAGAATCCTTCGATGGACTGCATCATCAACACATTCGGGTCAAGGACATCGTCCCGTTGCGCGATAAACGACAAAGCTGAATTTTTCGGAGGGGTAACTAGTGCATGTATACCCCGCGCGATAAGCCACCACGGCATAGAATGTCCCACCTTTTTTTTCTGCGAGCTAGAACCAATCTTTCGAGGCAGGGAGGAGACATTTTTTTTTTTTTTTTCGATATCAAAAGTTGTGTCATAAATGTCATGAGCATGAGTGCAAGAGATCGACGATGATTGGATGCCACAGGATTTTACCCTGCGAGGGCCGATAGAACCTCTTTTCTTTAGTAAACACAATCAAAAAGAATCCTTCATTTCTTGCTTTCTCCGTTCTTCTTCCTTCCTTCCTTCTTATGGGCGCTTTATTCTCCTTTCTTCCTTGTTCTGGATGCGATTGTGTGTTCAATTGTACTTGTGTTGTTGAAAATGTGGTTGAAAAACCATGTGAATTCTTAGCTATAGCTGGGACATTACATCCTCCACGCCACTAAGCTAGTGGTATGTATGTAAGAGCCTGTGCGACGGGTCCACTAAACAGAGCCAACCTATTTTTTATAATTTGGCGAATCCGTTGAGTATTGGGGGTACCAGATTCCACAGAGGTTCAAGTTTCTTCTATTTTAATATTTATTCCCCAACACCTCGGATTTAGTGTGCCTACTATATACTGCGTGATTATCTAAAAGGATGCATTCTAGCTTGCTTTGGTGACAGCAAATCTTCCCTCTTTTCCATTCAACGAGGATTAGTTTTCTTTTAGATATCTCAGCCGACCAGGTTCTCAGCCTGACTTCGCGTAGGTTCTGTGTAGCAAAAGGGTGCACGTTTAGTAGAATATATTACATCTCGATTCTATTTGTTGAAATAAACCACTTTTAATGGGAACAGCCTAAACACGCCCCTATACTTTTTCCCGTTCAACTCACTCCTTTTTTTTTTAGGTGCTTTCGTCGACTTTCTACAATGAGCTATAGAGGCGGTGGAGACAATGAAGATGTCCGTCAGGAGGGCTTGGTGGAGAGTGTTGGGTCAGTAATCAGAAATGTATTACACGGCGGTCTTTCCAGTCACCACAGCCACCATGGCGGTCATCACCGTCATAATGACCATGAGCACCATCACCGTGGTGAACCGGCGGCAGTGACTATCAATATCGAAAATATCAACCTCGGGTGCAACTGTCCCCATCACGCCTGCCCGATCCCCGGCTGTGGAAGAGGGGGTTCACGGCTGTGGAACGGGAAACACTCCAGGTGGTACCTCTGGGGGCCGCCTACGCACACTACGGGCACTTCTGACGGATCCATAAACGCTGGAATAGGCGGCCCGGGGAGTATCATTAACATTCCGAGGCGGCCCCTGGGGTATGGCCCGGACCCCGGACAAGATTGTTCGTTCCGTTTCTATTCATCAGGGCGACGGTCGGTGACACAGCCGCACGGCCGATCACTGGAACCTTCTGGGAGAGCCCTGATATTCTAATCATGCGGGGGTGGCGCCCTCCGACGCACCGGCCCTACCTCCTGATTTAGGGGTGTCGCGAAATCGAATGCCGATAACACGGTCTACGCCCACGTCTGGAACCTTGGCCAGGCTCCCGCTCACGGTGCGCTGGTCGAGTTTTACTGGTTCAACCCGACGATGGGATTCCACGGCAGCGACGCGCATCTAATCGGGAGGACCCGCATCGACCTGGCGGGCCGCGGAGGCAAAGGCTCTCACAAGCTAGTCAAGTGTCCCTCTAGCTGGTAGCGACCTACGAGAACGGCGGCCACGAGTGTCTCGTCGTCCGCATTAGCCATAACTCCACCGACCGTCTCTCCGATCCCCTGTGGGACGCCTCGCAGAACCGCCACGTAGGACAGCGCAACATCCACGTGATGACAGCCGCGGAAGCCGCCGCGAGGCCAACAATCGGACTCGCCGTCGGACCGCTTTACCAAGAACCGGCCCAAGTCGGCGTCGAACGCGCCGATACGACGACAATGCCGTGGCTGCACCTAGTGACGAACAGCAGGACTAACATCCCGGCTACGGCGGCCCCAACCGGCGACGTGGGCATTTCTCCGCCTATTCCGATCGGGGTTGGCCTTCCGAACCTTGGCGGGCCGCAGACCCTCGTGGCCAAGGTCTGATTGGGGACTCCCACACCGTCACTGGGGACCGCAAGCAAGTAGGCTTCGTCGCAACCGATAGCAACCCAGGAACAGGTAATGCGCATGTATATCGGGTGAGCGCGACTCAGAACGGAGGAAAGGTCGGAGGTTATACCGTTGTCGTTCTTGGAAGCTGAGGCGCGAATATATATGTACATATACTTAAGGCTACCATTTGCCGAAAAAAGAGAAGAAAAAAAATTTATAAAAGTATTAAAATTGGAATCTGAATTTATATTGATCTTCCATTTTACATCGCCTAGCCGTGATATCAAGTCTCCCAAATTATGGAGGTAAATCCGTTGCCTCCCTTCCAGAATAGTACAAACCTCAATTTCCAACATCTGTCTTTAACATATTGTAGTACGCTGATGGCCATGCATACGGACAGGATATTTGGTCAAAATTTCTCCTGTTTGAGTAGAAGCATCAGATATGTTTGAGAATTTAGATCTAGCAACTGCCGTTAGGATGCTAGAATCCATCTGGACGATAGCCGGGTTATTGATTTCCATACAAATGATTAGCTTGCAGTCGTCCGAGTGGATATTCTTGTGCTTGAATTGCTAGTAGCCCGGTTTAGATGAGTTCTACATAGATGTTTCAGGAGTCTCAAGATAAGGAATAGACTTGGATGGACCGCTTGGTACGCAGCAATATAATGGGGAAAGATTTACAAGTTAGCCCAAGGGCCGTTCCTTCCATAACTAAATGAATAAGGTAAATAATAATTATATGCTATTATGTATGTATTGAAAGTGTGGTGTAGTCGGTCTTTGCAGATGGAATTTCGAAAATATATCACAAACTACGGTGCTGATGTTGTACATATACATCACTATTACAAAATTACACAATAGATATACTGCATTCAAAATCTTAGATCGCTTTCTTAAACGTGGGCAAACGATCATCCATCTGAAAGAACGTGATAACCAGATCGCCCAAACGAAATACAAAGAGTATTAGTCGTTTTGATGGACGTTCCGTACCAAATCGAATCACAGATAGAGCATCCTAGAGTCCTTTAGTCCTAGATTATTGATCATTATACCTCTTGCCTTCATTACCTATTTACCGGAACATATGCAAAAATTATATATTTATACAAGTCAATAATCGAAAGAAAATGAGACCGAAATCTTTTTCAAACAATCTTTACAATATCTTGTTCCCTCGCCAGCAAGACCTCGGAATTCCTCCCTTCCTCCCGTCCCTGATCTCCTTTGTCGCGCATGTCGTCGTAGAAAGATGTTTTATCTTTCGGTCCACCCTCGAGGTCCTCATGCCGATCCCCGCGGTTTCGTCGACCTTCGATACACTTGAACTTGCTGTCGTAATCTTGCTTCCGCTACCACTTCCACCTCCGGCTCGGCTACCACCGCGGATCGAAATGACACTCTTCGGCTCCGGACTTATCCTCATATCGTCACCGTCAAGCGGCTCCACGCGTCTAACACATTCCCCTACTGCGCCTTTCGCCGGCAGCGCCTGTGCCGCCACCGTCCCGTTGGGTTCCGCCGATAGTGTTTAATCCTCCGTTGCTCTTGTTGTCGGTTTTGCTTCTACTCCTACTGCGGCTAGGGTATCCTTTTCTCCACCGTTCGTTGCGGACGAGAATGCGGAGGGCGGGTGAACATGCGACCATCAGGCCGGTTGAGCATTCGGCGGCGGTCCAGACGGCGACTTCGGTTACGGTAGTCCTATGTGCGAGGGCAATACAGCGAGAGACAGATGTGACAATATATGCGCAACATATAGAAACCCAGGCAAAAGATAAAGATCAAACCGTATAGTTACGACCGTTGTACTAGGCGAAGCATTAGAAAATATAGAAATAATAATAAGAAGACTATTATTATAACTTATTAGTACTAATCTTCTAATAGGGATACTATATAACTACCGAGGGAATATTTATATTTATTAAATCGGTAATAACATTTATACCCAAAATTAAACAAGAAAACCTCGAGCTTTATAAAACTAAAATAAATATTCTTTTTATTTAAGCTCTAATTCCTCTATACTAGGAAGTATATAAACGTATTTACTAGTAATACCGTTATAAAATAACGGTAATAATATTAAAAAGGACATATAACACTATTTATTATTTTTTGTGTACCGGTATACGCTATAATAAAAATCAATAGCGCGACCTTAATGAACTGTGGCTTTATGTAATATAGTAACGCGCTAATATATAGCGTTTTAAAAATATAACCGCTTATTCTTTATTCGGGTTTATGGCGGTAAAATCGCTAGTGTATATTATGTTGAGTTATATTAAGCCTAGTTATTCGTAAAGGTATCTCAGGTACAGCATGTCGTAAATAGGAAAAAGGCGAGGATAATAAGGTAATCACCGGGTTTATTTAATTCCGCTGTTGTATAAATCGGACGAAAAGGCTTGCGAGGCGACGAACATCTATTCTAGGGTTTACTATTGCGATGTAGAGCGGATCGAATGAAGGGGCATGAAATGCCATGCCGCGACTTTGAGTAGAAGTATAAGGAGGCGGGCGTTCGCGTTCGACAGTCGGAGTATAAGGAGGCAGGCATTTGGAAGTAGTAGCGAGTAACGTGTTAAAATAAATAATATCTTAGTCTATTTTATATATATTATTTTAGGAATTGTTTTGAATCATTGAAACTCGCCAGTTTATTGTTACCAAGGACGGACGATATTGTCCTGGAACAATCTTCTCTGATTTTACCTCGTTTTCTAAGGCGGCAATATGGACCATGACGAAAAACTCCTGGTTCCCATGTCAGCTATGCGCCGCTAGGTGCCTCGATCCTGAGAGGGGTAAGCTATTCGCCTTCTCCTTGCGAGCTGAGTGAAAATTTCACTGTAGTGACAACTTCTGTGCGCATATGATCATATAACCCCCGGTTTTTTCGTTTTCTTGAACGAACCTGAACTTTTTCCTACTCAGATTCCAAAGACGCTACCGGCGAGCTTCCAGATGGGACCCGGCGATGGAGCACCGGCCTCTTCGAACGGCTACCTTATCTGAGCCTTGCTGCCATGGTCATCATTCTAAGTACCATCAGCTCATTTATCGCCGTCCTGTGGGCTTCCGACAGTAAAGACGTCAACACATGGTGTACTGGTCACGCTTGGTTCCGCCACAAACGCTATACCTTCCGTCTCCCCGTGTCAGTGTGGGTGTCGCCTCTTTCGCTCGTAGCGAACAAAACAATAGTAGCCTTATTCGCGGAAGTTGTTAACATCGCATGGTGGATCTCAACGATGGACGGGCGAACGATCGCTCATTGCATTCTGATTGGGAATGTGGAAGAAGCGTGCTGTCCGCCGTCCTTTCCGTGTGCCGCCGCCGCGCTTTCATTAGCCGGATCGTCGTTGCGAGTGTCGCGTGCGCCCTCTTCTCCCTCCCTCAGATTATCATCCAGAGGGCTAGAACTGCGGTAGTTATACAAAACAACTCGACAGTTACAGCATCGGCGAGAATCGGCCAGCAACATCCGCCGGGTTGGTCGGGCTTAGGTTCTGGGGAGCGCATGGCTTCCTCACCTTGGAGACCATCAGCAAACCTTTCGCAGATATTATGCAAGCTTACAATAAGAACTCTCCGATAAGCCTTGGTATTGAAAACTGCGGCAACCAGTCTGCTTCGACAACGAGCTGTAGCGCCTTGCTCCGAGCCTCGGCTAGAATTACGAGTGTTATTCAGACACCCGAACTTCCCACCAAAGGAGCTAACGGATTTGAGCAGTTCTCAGCAAGATGATATTTAAGCAGATGGCCCAAATGGATCGATTGACTGGTCCGGATATGCCTTTCAGGTCCAGTTCGACCCCAAGGCCAATGACGATGCTAATGAAGTAAACGTAAATACTTGGAATATTACCTCACAGTCATCCACAAAGAATCATCAGATTGCGACACGACTTTGACGCGACGTGTCCGTACTATGACGCCGACGATCGTCCACTACCCTATCAGCGTTATTGGCGGTGTCGCGACCTTGCGAAGCCCGAATTCGACAGTTAGTTGGAATGCCAGTAGCCAAACTAGGGCTGGTGGGCCGAAGACGGACTATGTTGAGACGGTCCTGAACCCTCCGGCTGGAGACCGCGTATTCAACTGGGGGCAGCAATCTAACGAAGCCGTCACAAACTCTCAAGAGAGCTCGATATTCACGGTTATAGGGGTTCAGCTCGCACTTCAGACGTTCCTCGGTTCATCCAAGCCGGTATATGGGCTCTAGAGTTAGACTCTAATAACATCACACTCTCTCAGATGCCTTCTTGGCAAATGGAAAGATCCTCAGGCCTCTTTACCCTCACGTCTACTAACACCGACAAGCCCGCCGACTTACAATGCAATATAAGCTTCCATGATCCGCTCCAGCCAGTCCTTGACAGTGTTCATGACATCGCGTTCAGGACGGCAATCAGCATTGCTGCTGATAATATTGGCACCACCGCACCGAACGCCTCCACTTCCGCCAGTCACTGGAAAACGGTCTCGGACAATTCAGCTCAGTCAGACGAGTCCATCGCCGTGTACTCCACGAACAAGTGGTATCTTATCGCGGGACTTCTACTTATGGTCATCTGTCTTGCTGCTATCTCCCCGGCTCTCTGGGCTTCTGGCGGCTGTGAGAAGACATCATTATCCCCGCTCGAAATTGGTAAGGCGCTGCACGGGCCTGCCGCTGAACGTTCAGTCCTTGAAACCAACAGAGATATACCGGCGCACAAATAGAAGAGTTAGTGGGTCTTTTGGGTGATGTTAAAGTGAAGTACGGTAAGGTAGAGCCGGGTAGGCTTGGCTTCGCGCCTGATGATGGGGTTGTTGGGCCGGTACACGGACGGGTCTATCATTAAGCTGACGCTGCTATTGGGTTGAACCGAGGTGAAATATGAACTGTAGCGTAGACTATCTGAGGAAGAGCTACTGGATTTTATCCGTAATGGTGGTAGATATCAACAGAAAAATATGGTGATGCCTTTTCATTAAACCAATTGATTACTTTGCCGATGACATCTTCACATCTTTGCATGTTACCGCTTCCGGTAGGGGAGGGAGCAGGATTAGTTTATGTAAGTTCTTCTGCAATGTAGAATAGAAGGGGGGGGAATCAGCCATTGGTAGATGTATGAGTAGGGTGGTACTAATATTATGTGAAGTAAATAAATAAAATTTAGCCTATGAGCGAACTCAAGTAGAGGTATTGCCCCATATACGGCACTTGCAAGTCCTTGCGAGTGCCGATTTACCATACTTAATAGCGAGTTCGTAAGAGAGCGCCGCCATTTCTACCTCTATTTCGCTACATCTCGTCCTATTCTAACGATGAATATTTTTTTGGGCCACTTACCGCGATGAAGAAAGGAAAAAAGTGCTGGGGGAGGAGGCTTGATGAATATATATATATATATATCCGATGGGGCTCGAAATCTCACGATCTTGAACGAATGATAGATGACCACGATTATTTTAAGTAGTCTATAATCCTTAGGACCGAAGACAAAAAGGATATCTTCAATTCCCGTTACGAAACCAGCAATTCTTCGGTAATGCCTTAAAGATTCTGAAGTCCGATTTTAGTCTGACTACCGATTTTCAACTCCCACTAAGCTGCATCTTCAAGTCGTTTTCAAGACCTCAGGTGCGGGTTATTAGCCTTGAAATATTTGGTTTTCCTATGGGGTATATGAACGTATTGTCAAATGGTGTTGTAAACTTTGTTCACCAATAGCGCTTCCTTTATCAGAAGCGAACTTGAAGTAACTAGTATATCATTAGTCCGTCGTACGACATACACAAATTGTGTAGTGCATGAGCAATCGCTTGAAAGCACAATAGCTCTTCCAAGATAGATGATATGCCTAGGCCTAGGACGATAAATAAAGCTATTGTCATCCAACCTTCCCAATATACAAACTTTGTACATTAAGCATTATATTCAGCTCATGCACTTTTTAAGCCAAGTCCCGTCATTGCATTCTCACCCAGCAGAGACCTCCTTATTAGATAATAATATAAGAGTTCAGTCCCATGCGTCCCATTAACGACTCGCTCGCAAGTTGACATATTCAAAACCCTCAATCCAGGCAAGGGCCATTGCACTCAAGTGCCATTCGGCTTACCAACTAGACGGGTTCCCGAGCAAGAAAAAAGCTTTTTTTGTGTAATGATGGATCATTTTCAACTTGGAAAAAACACACCCCACCGCCACCACCGAGAGGATTGGATTGGACAACGGACTGCTGATTTCCTTTCGGTCCGCATTTGCATGTCCGCCACCGAATGCATGCACTTTGGGGACCCAATGGGGCGCCGAGAACATGAATGTTTTTTCGATTAGAACAGCCTGGAACTGTACTTAAGTATTGTTCGAAGGGCATCTTTTGGCGCTGGCTTTCAACTTTCATAACTTCTGCTTTTTGTACCTCTCCTGATAGTGGTAATAATATCGAATGAACCACAACGGACGGTACGACAATTAACGAGTTCCTTTGATGGATTCACGGTATAAATATGATGGATATTAGCCCGTCCTAGGTAGCCAACCTGGACCACCAGGGTTGTCTCTGTAATTTTCACCAGGGCTGAAGATATTTGAATATTCCTCGAACGGAGTCCGATCGAAACTAGACGAACGAATGGATTACAGTGAAAATATCATTGGCTCAAACGGCTACAGACCTATAGATTCACCAGATCCTGAAAACGAGGGTGTTGAGTCATCACTCATACCATATCATCTATCAATCCTTCACTCCACCGCCCCGGTACTTCAATAAGCTGCCTTCTTGCCAGTAAAGGACATCGATTAACTTTGTGATTAACTACATCTTTTTCTCTCTCGATTTCCGGTTTTTTATCGCGCCAATAGAGCCAAAAAGCCATCCCATATATCTCGAGAATGGAAGACCGACCTTATTCAGCGACGTCCTTACTTAGGATTCCTGGCGGTAGCTCTTACCTTGGGTATCGCCGGGGCCTTGGTCGCCGTTCTTAAAGTCTCCAATGGTAAAAACGTTTCCGAGTAGTGTACCCGCGAATTTAAGTTCTCAGGCCGTAGCTATACGCTTCGCTTCCGGTGTCTGTTTGGGTGTCCGCCCTGACATTACTCGCAAATAAATTAGTGGGCGTTTTGTTTGCGGAGGCTGTCACGATTGCTCGGTGGACGTCGGCCATGGACGGCCGGACAATCCGTCAGCTTCATAATGCTTGGGAGAGTGGCAGTAGTTTCGTGTCTGTTGTGCTCTGTCTGCCGCCGTCGTCCTCTCAATTTTATTGCCCGTACTGTCCTTGCGAGTATAGCGTGCACGCTCTTCTCGCTCCACGGATCATCTTTCAAAGAGCTAGCACCACGGTAGTAGTGGGAATGGAGTCTAACCGCACCGCGGAAGCGGTGCTCGGGCGGCAGCTTCCCCCGGGATAGTCAGGAGCAGGATCCGTGTCAACATTAGGTCGGCAAGTGGATGACGTGAGTCCAAGTCTGGCTAAAATTATAAAGGACTACAATGGCAACTCCCAATATACCTCGAGGTCCAGGGCTGCGGCAACCAGTCCGATTCATCCGCAACCTGTTCCGCGTTGCTACCCGGAGTTGGCTGGCAGTACGACTGCTATTCGGATACCGTAAAGTTTCCACCTAGGGGGCTGGACGACTTTGACTTCAGCGATAAACTGGCGCTTTCGCGTGGCAGCGATATTAACTGGTACGCTGAGGTTTTCAGTGTTCAGTTCGGGAAACAGCGATAATGATAATGGTGCTGATGGTCATCAGAACGTTGTGAAAGCCGAATTCTCGACGAAAACAGCTGGACCATCACTCTCACCATCACGCACAAAAAATCTCAAGACCGCAACAGTTCCATAACGCGACGTATATGTACTATGACTCCGGCAATAGTTGCGTACCTGATCAAGGTCACCAGTGGCGTGACTACCCCGCAGCAGCCAGTTGCGACAGTCAATTGGAACGCGAGCAGCAAAATCCGCTCTGGTGGCCCGAAAACGGATGCCGTAAAAGAAATTCTGCGACCGTCTCCGGAAGATCCCTCGCGTAACGATCTCACCGAAGCGGAGGTCGGTTCCGCTTTTGCTAACTACTCAAAGTCTACCAACGCGACGACGGAACAATCCGTACAGGCCCCAAACGAGGACTCCATAATGCAGAATCTTCTGCCGTCTAGAAACACGACGTACACAGTCATCGGGATCAAGCTGGCGTTAGAGCATCCCTGGCCTCCTCTAGGGAGTACAAGGTTTTCGCGTCATACTCCAACGATACCGGCAATATCACGCTGGGACCGGACGGTGATCACTATTTGTCTCCTCCGCAGGGCCCGCTCGGTCTTATTTCGCAAATTCCAACTCCTTAGCGAGTAGCGAATGCAGCGTGAGCTTCCGCGACCCGTTCCAGCACGTACTCAATAGCATCCGTGAAATAGCGTTCCGAACAGCTGTCAGTACCGGTGCAAACCATATCCCCGCCGCCGCAGACGGTACCAACGCGTCTACAACGTACTGGAAAAGAGTCTACGACCCAGCCGGTAAAATAACGGAAATGATGGCTACGTATTACACCAACGAAGACTACCTCCTTTTAGGTCTCTTGTATATGTTCCCCTGCCTCGGTGCCATAATCCCATCGCTCTGGGCTTCTGGCGCTTAGGAAGGAGGATGTCAATCTCCCCCTTGGAAATCTCCAAGGCCCTTCAAGGGTCCTCGACCGAAGCAGAATCAGGCTACGGTTCCGTTCTAGATTCAGGCAACGCAGGCACAAACGCTAATGTAGACGAGCTCGTGGGATTAGTTGGCGATATTAAGATGAAAGTACGGCGAAGTGGCACCGCAAAAACTAGGATTGCCTCCGGCGAGGGTGTCGCTAGGCCGGTGCATGGACAGATATACCTCTAAAGGAGAAGTGATTTATGTTCCGGTCTTATACGGTAGGTATATTTGGTTAGTTAACGGTTGATATGAAATATGTTAGCAACCTTCCAATATTTATATTCATATATATTCATATATAAAAATTTAGTGCCAAAAAGTCATCTCACACGTAATAAAAGCGACCGCCTAATATTTGACGAGAAATCGAGCGATGTAATTAACTCATTCCTTCTGGTTGGAAAACCCAAGTACAAATTTATACGCCAGAGCTAAATATGCTATATTGAACGTCAATAGAAAAAAGACCCCAATATATGCAACTTGTAAAAATCACACAACTCCATCCCCCAAATGGTATCTAAAAGAGAGAAAAAGAAACGCCTGCGCTATGTTTGTATGTGCAAGATAGAAGGGGAAAGAGGGAAAGGGAAAAAAAGACATCCACATAGAACCCGATAAGAATGCCCAAAGTTTAGAAACCCGCGTATATGATGATCTCACATGATCACGCACGCTTCCTCCCTCCTCTTCCTCTCCTCCTCCATCTTCTCCTCCAGTATCCCCGCCATCTCCTTCGCGTTCGCGACCTCGCCGTCGTCGATGAGGTTCCAATCCGCGACGACGTTATCCTCCGCGCTACTCACGCTTCCCGTCTCTTTATCTCCCCCACCACCGCCGCTGCCGACTATCTTATCGCCCCAATCTATCAGATGGCCCAATCCAGCACCGACCTGCTCCTTAACCTCATCCGCGCTGCTGTTGCTGGCCACCGATCGCATCCTCCCACGTCGAGTAATCCAGTAATGCCTCCGTCGCTTTCGTCAGGCGCATGACCTCGCTCACGCGCTCGTGGCAGCGGAACGAGTCGATGTCGTACGCCACGATGCGGTCGATGTGGTTGCTAAACCTGCCGGACTGCTTCCCGAAGTGTGAGCGCACCATGAGAGAAATGCTTCTGATCTTACCGCGGCGGAGAGGGCGGTGGTAGTCCGGAATCGGTCTGCCGCGGTAATAAGGACGGAACGCGGAGAACGGGATGAAGTACGCTTCCGAAACGGAAGGGGTGTCGTCAAGCGGGATCGTGTATTGGGCGCTGTAGTACTTATCTAGTTGCGCCTGCGATGGGCCTTCGTTATGGTTGTTGATGGGGAAGGTGATGTTTGAGAGAATGGGGCCGGCGACCATTTTCTTCCCTACGTTCGGAGTGTGCGGCGCATGTTTATTGTTTATTGTTTTTATCATCTCGTATCGCTAATTCGGAAAACTCCGGAATTGGGTTCCTCCCAGGAGGACTAAGAGTAAGGCTACGGGTGCCATAGGCGTAGGCTTATCAACACTGCCGCTGCGGATGCTCTCGGTGCTCATGCTCATCGTGGGGCTAGTCTGGCCGCTCATGCTAGGGGCGTCGAAGACGGTGGTCTGCTCGCGGTACTCGCGGTACTCGCGGTAAGGCCCATCCCGAAGGCCTGCGCAAAGGCTTGCTGCAGCATCGCGGTCGTGACTTCAGTCTTGCTGCTACCGCTCTCGTTTTCCTTCTCCTTGGTCTTCATGCCGGGACGCGGTGGCCGGAGGAGTGGCGGTAAGTATTCGCGGCGCCAGAGAGCATATACGACTTGACGCTGTCTCATTTGCGTTGGTTGCGGTAGCAGTTGTGGGTGTCGCGGGACGGGGCGTGGTGCGGAAGCGGATGTGGACCTCCCAGGAGACAGTGCTCTTAGCTTTGACCGCCTCTTCAGAGGGTAGCTTGCTGATGGATGAAGTGCCGAAGCGCCTGCTACTGGTCATATTATCGGCGGCCGAAGCAGCAGCGGGCGGTTTGTACGCGTTGGTGGTATCCTTGAGTGCGATCGTATAGATCATGTCTAGCATGCAATCCGGAATTGGTTAGCTAAGGGTTCAATGCTTGTATCCAATTTGCTTTTGTCGGAGGTCCACGGAATCGACATACCATCGCAGTCCTGTATCTTGACGGCAATGCCGTCGTACGTCTTGAGGTTCCACGGGCCGACCTTATTGCGCCTGGTAGCCTGCGACGCAAATCCCGCACCACCCAGGGCTTCGATATCCAGCTGCCCGTAGAATCGCGCCTCGGTGGGTATACGACGGAAAGCTGGACTATTCAAAGAATTGTGAAAGCGTCAGTACGTCCTCCCAAAAGAGCTATTAGTGGCATCGAAGCACCACAACCGTGGCAGCGAGAGATCCAAAAACTCGAGTGCAAATGCAACGCAGGCAAACAAAAAAATAGGTCAGGCAAGGAATAGCACAGGAGCTCTCGGCAAGCATAACGTACCCTGGACATCCCACCGCGGACCCTATCGTCAACGGCCATCCACTCTGATTCTTTCCATTGTCTATAATTAAATTGCAAAAGAATTATCGCGTGACAGCGCGGGTCAGCCGTGCATACTTTTTCTTTCCGGGACACTCCGCCCACTTGTTGTTGCTCCACAGCTATTTTGCGATTACCGAGCTATCCAACTGTCTGATGACGCTTCCATGGGTTCTAGAAGGATGGTGGGTGATGAAGGGAGGGGGGTTGTACCTTTTACCCCCGAAGAGGTCCAGTATGCCGTCGTCGTTGGCCCAGATGCCCTTCTGACCGGTATCGTCGTCCTTGAGGGGCATGACGTAGGAGTATGCGTTTGTGTGTATCCGGAACGATGGATGATAGATGCAGATGCAGATGCAGATGCAGATGATGAATAGTAATAGTGGTGTAGGACGATTGCCGAGGAGGAGGGGGTGGAGTCGTCGTTTGTTTGTCGTTGTTTGTTGATGACTGGATGAACCTCTCGAGATGAGGGATAGCAAATTAAACTTCCACGTCACGTTTTCCTGCTTAATTAAATTGCCAAGAACGGAAATTCAATTGCCCGCAAAAAAAAATATTGCTATTTAATCTTTTTTTTTTTTTTTTTTTTTTTTTTTTTATATTTGCGGCAGCTTGGCAGAAATCTTCAATTGAATCAAGTCTCAAGTGTAAACTTATTTAATGTTGGGTAAATCGTCATAGAACTTCCTGTGCAGGATCCTGTGCATGATACATCTGCATCTATGAGCTACAACTACTATTAGCCTATATTATATAGGGTACATCTTTCACAATATTTAGTAGGAATGCTAAATCGCTCTCTTTCGTACGAAGCCGTTTTCTTCACCGGACGGAAAGGAAACCACATCCGATTTTCTTGCTTGATACAACATGGTGGGCTAGCAGAAACAGATATCGCAACATATATCGCATCGATAATATTTTATTATATCAAGTAAATCAGGGTATATGTTCAATACAGGCTGGCCTTGTCTTCCATCTGGTTATCCAATGTAGTCACAAAATCTCGCATGCATTCGACCAAAACCCATAAAGGGTTGTGTTTTCCCTTTAAACTTTCTGTTTCGACCTACCTTTTATCCGGGTGTTTATTGGGGATTTTGTATTAAATTGAATTATAAATTTCCTACGGCAATGCCACATGGCAGGCATCTCGCAGGAGCGCTCCTATCTTTCAGAGAGGTTCTCGGCAACGAGGTTCGCTAAGTTGACCATATTTCGTGTCAGAGGGAATATTAATAACGGTATAGCAGTATTCGATCCCGTGGAAATAAGGGTCCCCGTTCTCGTTATGACCCCATAGCATATAGGGCATATCGGATACTTTTTCAAAACAGCTCGGTCCCTTGTAGTGTAATAAGATATATATATCACACCATCGCTTTTTTCTTATTAGCCCTAGTATAAAGTGCTCTTGAGATATAATCGTGTCGCGAAATTATTCCTTGTTGTTGTTGTTTTCGGATATTTCCAGCTCTAGTCTGGGGGTTCCCTGGTTTTACGGCGAACGGAGAACGGAGGGTTGTCGAACCGATTTGTTATTGTGATGTGCAAAGAAAATCAACGGGCATCCGCCGGCACAGGACTCGTGCATTTAGCGGTGATAGAAATGTAGGGCGCCTTTTAGCCAGAGGGAAACTTTCTTTCGGAAGTCTGCTTTGTAAATCACTTTTTTTTTTTTTTGCTTCATAATTGCGCTGGGATAAGATGGAGATAGCGATTGTCTACTATATGAGCAGTTTTTTTTTTTTTTTTTTTTTTTTGAATTTCTTGATCATAGAAGAATTTAAGGAGTGAATTAATAAGTATTGAAATAATATATAAATATGAATCTTCGTTTAGGTGATGGCCTTGGTGGCAACTTATTATGGAAGTCCCCGAAGGAACGGTTCCACGATCGAGAGGCAAAACGGGGAGAATGAATAGGTAGGAAAAGCCTACCGAGTTCGATTAATCGAATCACGGTTTTTTTTTTTTTTTACCCTTTGTGGTCTTGGGAGTGCATAAGTGGGGAAACAAGGAACTCTGGGTAACGGAATCAGAAGAGAAAGCGAATGAACGGATGAATGAATGAATCACTATCAGTGACTATCATGAATGAAAGAGATCTCGGGTGACCCGAAGGAAAGGGAATCATCATATCCGTCGCCGCGCTGGTAACAAAAGATATTCAAAACCCAACTGGTGAGTTCGAAATATCAAAATTGAAAATCTACAAGGCGTACGAATTCGTTAATTTGTGGGGGTAGTACGAGAGATACAAGTCCTCGAGTACTGGATGTATCTTTTTGTGAACTTCGACGATCATTATAGATTGGACAAAATAGGCGGGGTGAGAAAGATTCACCAGTCAAACCTCAAATTTTAAAAGCAGTCAAAGATAATCCGCGATGGTATTCTGCTCGATAAACCGTTTCATTCTGCAACATCAAAACCAAGCAGACCACGCAAGTTAACAGGGCTTTGACGAAAAACATTATATTAGATGCATATAGATATCTCCTGAATATACCTTCATAAACTCAGTTAATTATCACCCCGAAACGGACAAGATATAAGGTGGATCCGATGTCCCAATCCAGGGCTTCAAGAGGCACGTACGTACTGGTAATTAGGGAGCGGAGTTTTATAGCGGCGCTGCGGCGGTGTCACGTACATATCGTTGCTGCTTGCTATCTAATCAAAGAGAATCAACCGAACCGCGTGCCAACGGGTAAACTTTTTTTTCTTCGAGCAAAAAGCTCGAAAAACAGGGCAATTGGCGACTTCTGGGCTCGGAGGCGGAGTCATCCGGATAAATCGGTTGTATAATTCCTCCACGGAGCCGAGCACCTAGACGAGAAACCGAAATACGGTGAGACGCGTACTCCGGCCGCCGTATTTTCTACCGCAGTTCCATGAGGCCTTTTTTTTTTTCGTCTTCGCCCGGAGGATGGAACGCTGGGAGCGACAAATACAAGGATTGCGCAAACGTTTGGTTGTATCGCGCTGCGCCTAGGATTTGCTAGAGGGACAAGGTACGTAAATTCTGCTTTCCACCTGCCGCTCTCAAACGTCGATTGCGTGCAGGACGACGCTCCCAGGTGTACGTATACTAGGCAGTTAATTTGCATATTCCTTCCCCTGCAATAAATCCTACCTTAAATCGAAATGTCAGTAGGATAACAGGATATTTCGTGCCTCGAAGTGTGCTTCGTGGTAAATCCGTTTCTCTTTTCGTAATTACGAAAGGAAACTTCGGTGGAATATTCTGTCGTGCGCAGTGCAGTTCCTGCAGTATAAAATTTGTGGCTTGACCAAACACCACCACGCTAGGCCAGCCGCCAACGTCAACCCCAAACCCCTCCTCATAGGGCCAAGGCTTGAACACCAATCCCACAAACGAAAAGTAAAAAAAAAAAAAAAAAAAAAAAAAAAAAGAGTTTCGTATACGGTTCAATAACGCTGCACATCGATCACGAAGCCTTGCGAGCTCTTCGCAAGGTTCTGCCCAGTCTTTCTAGCGTCGTACTAAGAAAACCATTAAACTATTAAATATCGTGGGATTCATTGGATCCCTGAAAGAAAGTAAACCGGTGATCAATTTAACAGGAATGTAAATCAGAAGAGGGAGCAGACTACCACAGGATCTTGTCAAAATACCCCACTCCCTTCAAAGAAAGGAACCCTTCTTCCATGCGCTCCTCGACAGGGAAAAGCATGCAGTGCAAGTCAAGTCATCGTTTCCCAGGCTTCCGTGCGCATGGAGGAGGAGAATAACTCGTCTTTTTTCTGAATGAATCATTTTTTGGGATTTTTTTTTTCTTTTGTTAAGCAGTGCAGATTCTGGTAATTGATCTGCCGCGGAGAGGAGATGCAAGTTAGTCTCGAAGATCAAATACCAAAAATAAAAATATACGACAAACTATATTTTTTTTCTCGCCAGTACAAAATTGAAAAATACGAGCCCCAAAAATAGCTATTAACGTGTTTTTGAACAGTTTTAAGGACGAGCGGAAAAGGGATTCTTCTACGGTATTCTCTGCAGGAAATATTCCGTTGTTAAGCAATGCAAACGTGAGATCCAACAAAATTGTCCGAGTTGCCGCTTCACGTTGCTGCGAGATGCTTACCAATGTTTCGTGGTCGTGAGTGTTTTCCGTGCAGGAAAAAGGTTGAGTCTCGGTAGGCTTTCCACAAAATCAATAATCATGTACCACATTAGACAACAATCAATTTCGAAAATAATAAATCAGTAAAAGCTACTCAGCAAGGCGCGGAGACTTACTTCAAAACATTTAGGAAGCAGTCAGAATTGAGAAACAATATCCTTATCCCTTGACCAGGCGCCAGCATGTTCAAAAAATTTCTTTCTTTTTTATGATCGCCTTCAAACCCAACATCGGTCTTATGCACGAATTATAAAAAAAATAAGTCATTCTGAATTCTTTTCGCTGTTTCAAGATGATCAAAAGTTGTCCTCGAGGAGTGCCTAAAAGACTGCAGCAAAGGAGAAATGTTCGAATCCGGTAGCTTACCAGGATATTTTTGTTATGGCGCACAGCCGCAGCGGATATCCGTCGCCCTCAATCTTATCGATTGACTTTTTATCGATACCGGAAAAAGCACGATAAACGAATAAGAGGCGCCGCCTATAGTAACACCTTATCATAGGCTCCTTTAACGATCATCAAAACGGCGATATCTCTCTCCTTCCAACTCCTCCAAAGCTCTTTTTCTTCCCTTATAGACTATCAGCCAATTAAAGAGAAGCGATCCTATAAAAAGATCGCTCCGAAGACTGCGGCTGGGGAGTTCTTGCAATGTATCGTCTTTTTTTAAATAGTTTATTTTATTCTCCCAGTCGTATTTGCAACGTTTCGGGCGTAACTTGGTTCGTGTTGCGATCGGTTTGCTCAGCGATAATATCATTGGCAAGAACGAAATGACAAATGCCTATCAATTAAATTCAAATGTACCTCTCGCAACAGCAGTGCGAGCTATACTCGATCTATCGCGAAAACAGTTACCATTTATCAATGGAGAAAATATCTAGAGGATCCGTGAACTTTTCGTAAGTGGTGCTATTCGCACCCTGGAACCCTTGGACTTGCTAAGGCTGAAGGATTTGGTCGGGCTGGCCGGCAGGATGACATGTGACGTGGAAAAAGAATCCCCACTAGTATCCCCGTCGGCCGGTTAAAAAAAAAAAAAAGTGTGTACTTGTAGGGAATAATTATCGCCGTTTTGAGGCCAAAGTTCCCCAACATATCAAATGTATCTTCCGTTTGTAATCAAGGGGTCTGGTCTAGAGCTGCCATAGATTTATGATCTGACGTTTGATTGGTCCGGTTCTTATTCGTATTTTTCTTTTCTCTGGAGGCCCGTAAATTGTTTACTATTCAAGACAAAATCATCCCACTATAACCGTTAATTAATCAGTTATTAGTATTCAAAAGTATATTTACTATTCACACTACCTTCAAGGGGTCAACGTCAGTATGAGCGGAGAATCAGTATATATCAAATTTCCACGATAAGTATCTACAAACCCTTCCAAATACGCGTTTAGTAAACAGATAAGTTAGTAAATTATTTTCATAAAGAGAATAAAATTTGGAAGGAACTTATAGTACCTTACCACCGGTAGCAGGAACTTGTGAAAGATAGCCTCAATACCATTCAAATTTAAAGATGGCCAAAATACAACTTTCTACTATTCATTATATCGCGAATAAAATTAATTAACGGATCGATCAAACAGTTAAAAAAAAAATTAAAAAAAAAAAAGCCTTACAAAGATATTTGCGATTTGAATTCGTCGTCAATGTGGCTTCAAAGCAGCCCCGTTTAGGCTTCAAAAAACGGGTATATCCGTATTGTTCCTGAAGCGGTCAGCACAGCAAAACGGATTTTTGGCGAGATGAGGTTTTACGAGTCCCTTGAAATTTCGTGAAATTAGTAACTGTTATTAGTAACATTTTGTTATTTTGGTAATGTTCATATCAAACGTAATAAGCACGAGAGAGAACAAGGCGGAAACTCCTCTGCGATTAAATTTGGTGTAAGTTTACTCGGGTACTCAGTAAAGCAAGCCCGTTTCGAAACAAAGAAGCGCGGCTCTAAAGTCGGATATACGCGTCTTATTACCACATAATGTCGTGATCGTCGATCCCAGATTGGCGAGCCTCCTGCAATTTCGCTTCAATAATGAAAAGCTCCTCAAAATCCGTAGAAGCGATAGAACTCAGCTAAAAATCCGCAGTTAGGTAGTATCCAGGGACGATCCTAAACGGCCTGGGCTGCTCTATCGATCATGAGATTCGATCAAAATTCGCAAATGCGTCTTCTTTAATCTCGCTTCCTATAAAAAGCTATTAATTGTGGAGAGCTGGAAGGGTCTAAAAATTCGCCTTGTGATTTTTCCGGTAACAGTTCTACTCGATTCGTCCTCGAACAACTTTTCATATCCAATCAAAATACGGAATATCAAGGATATATAGAGTAGTAGGGTTACACTGCCGCAATCTATTATGGGCGTCATCAATAAAACACGTCAAGAAATTCATTGAAACACGCCAAAAGAAGGACCGTGGTATCCGCATAGTGTTATACGATAACTTTGACAGGTCTCATATGTGTCTTGTCGTTTTATGAAAGCGTATCCAGATTCGTGATGGTGGTCTCTGGACTATGTTCCTGCACTGTCACCTGCCTGCGGCTGTACCTCAGCCCTTTTTCGAAACAAAAAATCAGCTCGGTTAGCCGGTTAGCAGAATTGTAAGGCATCGTACAGCGGGTGGAATTTTGTTTATTTTGCAGAAACGTTTGCGTGAAAACGAAAATGGCGAGAAATACGCGAGGGTAATTTAAAGTGCCGAAATCCTCGTATATAGCGTGCACTGAGGACAGTTTTTTTTTTTTTTTTTTTCATCTGGGACTAATTAAATAATAATAATAATAATAATAATAATAACTGTTTCTCGTTTACCATCACAAACATTTAAAAAACTGATAATTTGAAGTTGCAATCAGTGGTTTCAAGATTTGCAAAGATATAGGCAGAAAATAAATGACTTCAAGTAACAAATCAAGATGTACCTTCAAAGTACCTTACTTTTTAGTCAAGATCTCGTTAGCGACATCGCGGAGTCAAGGGAGACGACAAGATCCGACACTCTGTATTAGCTCGAGATCAATTGTAGCGTCTGAAAAAATCTACCTCCGCACACACAGTATTAGCAGACAAAAACAAAAATAAAAATAAATAAAAACACTTAAGTAAACAAAGTAAGAAAAAAATTTTTGACATATACATAGCTTTCTAGCTACGGGGAAGTTCTTCGAGAATGAGTTTCTTGTACTCATCGCCGGCATTAAGACATGGGGGCGGATTCCAAGCAGGATAAAAGGCTCAGCTAGAGAAACTTCCACTTGTCATTTGTTTGGTATATTCCCAAGATTTAGCGGGAAAACCATCCAATCATGTGTCCATACGGAACGTCGTGGTGAGACCAGTTCGGATACAGTTCCTCCTTTTTCACGAGGCTTGGAAAGGAAAAAAAGGTACATCGATGCGCTAATGAATGTCGGCGACTGCAAAGGTATTTTTTATCGCTGTAGGAGTGAGGGCACAGAAGTTTCATCGCTCGTCCGTTCTGAGGCAACCGAGCAAAACGTATGCCGCGAACCTGACGTGCTTTTCGCAAACGGACCTGCAGTCTAGGACGAAAGCCTTCCGCCGAACCTGCGCCGTAGCTCTCGTCGTACAGCCTCAGAAACGTTCCTGGGCGCTTAAGCATCTGGCGTAGGCAGGAAAACCTGAAACAATTAAAATAAACATTTTTGAACGCCGTGGTGTGTTTAATAAAATAAATCGTTTTGTTAATTCCCCGAGATGTGTTCATGATCTTTCATTTTGGGGAATAAATAAAAACGTGGAGATGGGGAAAAGAATGGTATCTCGTACTGTTTTCAAATACCACATTTCCTTGTTTGAGGAGAAAATACGCGAATGTTGCAATTTCCAACATTATTATCGTTTGTTTAGTGTATTTGAAGTCGCCAAATATAGTCGCAGAACTAATACTATTGTATATTATTCGCAAATATCGACGGTCTGGAAATTGTTAGAGAAAAGCCGTGGACGTATATGCGCACTGATTGCGTAGCTTTCTTCGAACCGCAAATGGCCACAGTGGTAGGTGAATAGAGAGCGCTATTTGCGCAGCAAAACCCGGAGCTTCGGGTGGGATGGTGGTCGGCGCTCTTGACCCTTGAGCCACGTTTATCCTCATCGGCGTACTTCTACAGTCTTCTCCTGAGATTTGTGGATCCCTTCCTGTTACTCCCACAAGATCTGGCCGCCGTTTGGTCCCTGATAAACAGAACAGCTTCAGAAAACAGGATATAGAAGTTGGCTCAAACACGATCTAACACACAGAAAAATTAGCGCACAGATGGAAGCCGCTCGGTACCAGATATCTCCACAAATTTATATACCCGCTCAGGTATATTTTCTTAACCAAAAGGGATTGAAACATTCAGGGGTACGGCGATCTTCTGTGGGGGTTGGTACGTGCTAAGCTTGTACTAATATCTGTTATAGCAAAACACAAACTTGTTTGTAAGTAGCACATGATGCCTAAAATAGAGAAAGAATTAATATGAGAAAAGTTTGGATTTATTGAAGAAAGTGCGAGTCAAACAAGAAACGAACGGAATAGAAAGAGATAGACATAAACATATTCGAGTGTACGTGATTAACGTATATTGAAGAATAAACCAGAATGTTTTTTACGAAACGGCGATATTAAAATTGTCCCATGATGAGCAACTCGCGTGTAATTTAAAAATTGGCAAGCCGTTGTGTAATGGATCCTGGGATTTTAAAAGTAATAATAAAAACAAACGAGAATTAGCATGTACAGCAGGTACGTCCTGTTTTGTATCCAGGTACCAAGTTCCGCAGAGCATATCTGAAGATATCCACAGATCATCGATATTTTTGACAGGATCAACTTTCATTTACCTCTTAATTGGAGATGAGAAGATGGATCCGGGAACGATCTTTTTTTTTTTTTTTTTTTTTTTAACAAAAAAAAAAAAAAAAAAAAAGAAAGAAAGAAAAGAAAAGAAAAAGGGAAGAAGCAATAACGAGAGTGTTGTAGCACCCACATATAACCTTTGAACCGTTGATAGGCAACTCGCGACGATGTACGGGATGCAGTTTGCGGCGATGCCTTTTTTGAAAGGACGCATGAGATTCTGCAGGTATATCGCGTATATGCAATTCTAGATCTTCCGAAGGTGAAAAACGTAAAGCAACTCATGGGGAGAAATCTAACCGTTTCACCTCGCAAATTGGGGTAATTGCCGCTCAACGAACAGGACCTAAAAGGAAAAAGGATACTCTCAATTACTGGTATTTGTCAAAAGGGGCAAACTTTTGGCGATACGTCACGTATCCAAATGTTTCCCATCCAGCTCTCGCGGTCATAAATAGAGTTAATCTAAGCGTGGGCGCATTTATTTGGGCCCTTTTGTGGGCAAAGAGAACCCTTGGAGGAAGTGAACTGCACCCATCAAGCTGGCAAGCGAGATGAAACGAAACCGGCAAAAGTCGCTTCCGTCTTCCTTTGAGGCAGTTCATTGTAAAATCCTATTGCTTTTGTCTTTTGACGACCCTGATTGTGAAGTTTTTTTTTTTTTTTTTTTTTTTTTTTGCGTTCGGTGTATATGCAAGATCTAATCTCTTCGTTCTTGCTGTGGGGGCATGTCAGGAGCTGGTATACGGGGTAAACGTGGTTACCTTGTGGGGGCCCTTTTTGAAGCGTCTGGGATTCCGAAAAGCAGGTTTTTGCTGCAGTGGCTTTCGCAGAGTCAGGAAAATGAGCGAACCTCTGTCTCCTCGGTGGTGCGTAAGCGAGGAGAAATTAAGTGACCGTGCATCCCTATACTATACAAAGCAATAAGCAAGAAGCAAAACTTGAGCACCCACCAGACGTATCCCAGATCCTGAAACATGCTCACTTCGATACGATCGCGGCGACATGCACCATGCGATGTCCCCGTGTACGCGTGAGAAGCGAAAGAAAGGAGAGAAGGGAATGGAGAATGGAGAAGTAGATACGGGATTCGTTGCAATCGTACGCCGCCATGAGAACGGTGTCTGCAGTGTGAAGTAATAACGCGAAGCGTCAAAGGAGATGAAAGTATTTCGTCAATTTTGATTTTATTTCATTCATTTACTTATTCTATGAAACAAATAAAGTAATATACATAGGAGTATACGATACGGAATATTTTAAGGATATTTCACTTTGAGAGTATAATCATTTTCATAGTATTTATCACGCTGGCCGACCGACAATTTTCTAAAACAACAAGCTAATCATCATCGCCATTAATATTTCTCCGTAGGATGATGATATATACCACTCCTTTGCAAGACAGTCACCAACCACCGAACGTTCAATCTTCTGTTCTGCGATAGCTTGACGGAGAAATTTTTCGATCGTGGGGGTTAAAGGGCGGTAGGCAGAAGGGAGAAGGATGCACAGGAAGGAGATTTACCAAAGACCATCAAAGAGGCAAGAACTCCCCCCATGAGCCGGGAAAAATCGACGCGGAAGAGAGGGTTTCGAAAAGGAGAGATCCACCGGCACGTGTATATTCAACGTCAAAAATAATATCAGCCATCATCTAATTGGTTCCTTTTTTTTCCAACAAGTCACAGATACACGGAGTACCGATCGCTTCCGTATTATCTTTTCTGCGAGCAGCGAGATGTGTATCGAGATCTTACCCAATCAGATCCCCGCGGCTCTACCAACAAGGCTAACCAGATTGTCCATCACTGCGTGGCGTCTGTATTATTTTGGCTCCACGATGCTAGTAACGGCTTCTCTAGGAAAGAGTCTCTGTCGATCTGCTCTGGCTTAATCAAAAGAGGTATAGCGCGTGTGGAGAATATCGACGATTTCGATGCGCGGGAGATAGTTCAAAGGGCACAGTGGGTGTTGTAGGTACCTTTTTTTCTGCCTCGGGTATCTTCCTGCTTGGAAATTCTACAAAGGACAAAAAGGTGGAGACACTCGTTCTATTGTATTCTTCTATTGGTTCTCTCTTTCGTGTTTCTCTTTAACCCCTTCCGTCGTGGTTACCACCGACCTAAACATTTTGTTATATCCCCACTATTGCTTGCCGCCAGCTCAAACACGCCAGAAATGATCCCGGCCGGTCAATCCACTCGAGCTTTTTTTCTCTCCGAGAATACCCTAGCCCTCCTTTTTTCTCAACCCAAGTTCCTTATTTCGGATATACCGTGGCTGTGATGCTCTTCCCTCTCGTGTTTTACGATGATCAACTGGGGGGAGTGGATCTTCGATCTTGCCGATATTATTATTAATTGTCTCCCACGTGCACGCAAATCACGCTTGAGATTGTCGGCTCCAGGATGATATCTCAATTAAATTCGGCTTTCGACGTGAAGACTTTTTGACACCTACATACGCACCTACATCCTATCTGAAGAAGATATTGGAAGCCTACTATTAATTCAACCCTTTATCTTTTGCACAAAATAACCGGTCTATCCGAGTTGTCGATCATAAGAGAAACACTAGGAGTTTTCAAGATATTATCCATTGATATATATCCAAAAACTAAGAGGGAAACTGCTTGTGAAACTGAAATATACCATTTGTCAAAACATGGCATTCCGAAAATTAGCTCGTCTATTCGATGAGCATACGAGTTTCTCAGTACATTTCGTACGTTAGGGCGAAATAACGAATCCATCAAGATGGATCAAAGGGCTCATTTTTTTTTTTTTACAATGTTACCCCAGTAAGTAACACCACACGCTATTTTCAAGTCCTAGTCTGGTATTCTGATTACCCTACGCCTAATGACAAGGTATATCCAGCAGCAGGGCTAGGCAATGTGGAATCTTCCTTGTGCGATCTGGCAATTTTGGGATGAACCACAGACGCTTTGACAATTTGAGCCCTGCAGAACTGCAAATATCCTGGCAAGCGAAAATGCACAAAGATCGTGAACGACGTCTGGATTCACAATGGGTCATGAGTTTACTGTGTGACAAGGCGAGTACAGACAAGGGGGCAGGTGGATAGGTAGCACGGAAAAGGCTAGATGCATCGAGAAAAACATCCCTTGAATCCTGTTTCTTGGGCTGATTGACGTTGCATCCTTCTTTTGCGGAGCGGAGACTTTTTTTTTTTTCAATTTTATATCTGCATGCAGGCTGCATGGTGGGTTCTCATGAAAAAAAAAAAAAAAAACGCGGTTTTAACATATGCACAATCTCATCACCACTGACACGGGTTCTGAGTTGTCAAAAGCTCCCAGAAATTTTAATAGTTTCTTGGACCGTCGCCATCCAGAAACAAATATCGCAACTCGAATTGCAAAAAAAAAAAAAAAAAACAAATCGATATTCCGAACAGGACAGTAAACCCCCGCCGGCGGGTCCGCGATTTGTAATGCGATAATGACTCTTTTCTGCTGTCCTCTCCCAGCTGTAAAACCCATGTCGACATAGTGGACAGTTGCGGAAGGAAATGGAAAGAAAACTGCGATATTCGATTATTCTCGAGGATTCTTCTTCCTTGCGTGTTTATTTGCGGCTTCAATTATTACATCATGACCCTGCCCCCACAAGAAAAAAAAAACCACTATTGCGAAATCACACGTGTCGTTGTTCCCTCGTCCCTGCCGTGCGGACGCGACAGGCTTTCCAAATGTCTGAGAAATTATCTGCAATAGGCGGGAGCTTTCGAAAATACTCTCAAGTATAATTTGTTCTGAAGGAGAAAAAAAATAAAAAAGGAAAAAAGGCAGGGCCGTTTCAGCCTGGAACCCACTATAGAAGAATTTAGCACATTTTAAATCGAACCTCCACGCAAGGGTCTAAAGGAAAAGGGGGCTTTTTAGATCTAACACGACAAAGGTAAAAAACGTGCTTTTTATCGTTCCACTGTGCTGCCTACAGATCTCCCCACGTTTTAGCGTCTCGGTCGCGCCGGCCTCGGATACTCTTTCGGGGTGTTTAATGAACTTTAATCAACAACAGACACACAAACGAAAAGGCAGAGAGATGTATATGAAACGTCCTAAAAAGACAATAATATCTTGAAAGCCTTCATAATAATTATAATATATCACCGATCATTAAGATACTAAAGGTAAAGTAGATGAATGTCCAATTAATAATTATTAAATTATGAATCATATAAACATGAAAATTGCATAGAATACATTCGTCAATTAATTTAAGTGAAATACAGGACGGAAAAACAAAAAAAAAAAAAAAAAATTTTTTTACTTGCCGCCAGGACGGACAATTACGCTCCACGGTACGATTAATTGTCTCAACAGTATGGTTTATTCTGTGGCTTATCTTATTAATTTTATATATATATATATATTTTATTGTATTTTCTGCAGATTATCCTAAAACCCGTGAGTACTTGGTTAAAGCCGCAAAGTCATCTTTTTCGTTTCTATCTCTCCTGTTCGAAACTACCTCTCGGCCGGTCGGGCAAATCGTTACCTTATACTGCTAAGCGACGACAAGGACTTTCTCTCCTGATGTTGATACCTTTCGCCGTGCTCCAGACATATTCATCCGTAAGATCTTACCAAATCTACAGTTACAAATAATAAATATAATAAACCTCCTTCGTTAAGGCTAGAAAAGAGAAGTGGGTGGAGTATACTACCCGCATTTTGCTCCTTTTAGTATACCCGTGTTCTGCATCTTCCAGAGCTACGTTACTGTGCGTCTGCTTATGAGGTAAACCCTGATTCTTTTTTGACAGACCTTTTTTTTTTAAAAAATTTCTTTTTTTTTTTAGGGCACAATAATTAGGTAAGTTGTTGCCTGGTGGAAGGCGCAGAATTTCTGGCACGTTTCAATCTTTTATTATTGTTTTCTTTTTTTTTTTTTTTTTTTTTCTTTCTTTAATGTCACAACAATAACTTTACTTATCGCCAATAATTATTGCGCCGCAATTGTTCGACACACTTTTAAGGGATGAAAGAAAAAGGTAAAAATACCGACGTAACATATCCCTGCATGTATCATAGGCGATTAAGAGCTAAGATCTCATCTTGCCTAGAAGAGCAGCAGCAGCAGCAGCAGCAGCAGCAGCCGTTGTCGCGATCCGAAGAAAAGAAATAAAATGAAGCCCCTTTGAGGATCCCGTGGGAGGCCCTTTCTTGCATGAGCCTCAAACGTTTCGGGCTTTGACTCCTTTGAGTATGATAGCCGACGACATTTAGCTTTTCTTAGCCTCTCATATGTCTTCCTCGTCGAGTTAAGGTATCGTGCTCTTAGGCTTCAGAAGCAGTGGTAACTTGGCTATGGATTTAGGTTAAACCCTCTAACCTAGTGGAGATTAATAGCCTTAGGGAGAGGGAGCAGCGATCCATGGCGCGAGTATAGGGGGCTTTCTTTCGTTTGGGGGTTGCATTCGCTCTCCCAAAACACGTTCTGGTACCCCAACAACTTCCATTGTCAGGAGAGATCACCGACCAACGATTCGCCGAACTCTCAGAGAATGAAGAGAGTGCTTTTCTTTTATTACAAAGAATTACAACCCACGACCGCTTAAAAGGAAAAAAAAGCATCTGGAGCATCCGATAGCATTCCGAAATCTGTCCCAAAATAGACATAGAATCCCGACGACATGTTCGATCCCGGACTGTAGAAAAAAAAAAACAGGTTTCTTTCTCCATTCGGGACGGGAACTGTGTTGTTCATCACACGGATATGTGACCACTGTTGTCGTGTTTTCTGGGTATCGTATAATACGATACGACGCTCTTTGAGCAGTTTACTCAGTGCCAACTCAGCCTATACGTCTTCTTTCCACAGCCTTCTCTTCTCTTCTAGGCAGGCTGACTGCCTGCGCACGGTTACTGAGGTATAGTGCTCTCCTTCGGACCTTTGCTTCTTCGCTTGTCCAATGATGTACTCGAGGCGACACCCTCGCGGGATTCCTTCGGAGCTATCTGGTTTCATGAAACTGTAAAGCCCCACGAACCCCGTAATAGGAATCGACGAATGATTAATCTTCTTGGAAAGGGGGTCATGAGCATGATCTGCTCAAGGTCATTTTACTTTCGTCTTCCGTTTCTGAAACTTTTGGTTTTCGGAGCTGTCAACGGCAAGCTATCGTGTCGAAGTTTGGGTTTTTGCTTAGCATTGGAGTATGCTAGCAATTTCTACGATACTCATTTTAAGGTTAAAGATACTTCTAATTGTGGTCCATGGCTACTAGATGGTTAGTATGCCATGCTTTACCAAGATCATGTTTTTCTTTGAGTTTTGGAGTTTTTTTATTTTTTTTTATTTTACACCCTTCCGAGACTTACATCTCATGCCCTTGTACCTTCCCACAAGGCTTTGACACGATGGAAAGAATAGAAAGTTTATAGGGAAAATCCGAACATCGAGAATGTCCATTAAATCATGGAATCATGGAAGCTCTGCGCTGACTTGATTTTGACGTTCTTGTAAGAATGACCGGCGTACCCGGCGTGTCGGAAATGAATAGTGTTGTCTTTCAATATTTATTTATTTTGCTGTGCCAAAGTCTAGGGTAAACCGTTAAGGTTTTTCGATAATATATTCAACACCAGGCATTTTTTTTTTCCCCCAATTTGCGAAAGCTGAGAAAAACGGGGCAGGGATATCGGCCATAGCGAGAGTATATCGATAATGAGCAATGGAAGTTTTTACTTGTTCATCGTTTAATTGTTCTTTTCCAGGGTACTCAAAGCGAAAGGTGGTTTTAAGAGAAGAGGACCCTTGATTTCATTCTTCTTGTCAATGTTCACGGGGCGCATAAAAATGCGAGTCTAGTTTGTCTTTTCTTACTCAAAGTCTGCGCTCGTATTAGTGATCTTGATACGAGCCAGCGCTAATACGCCAGCTTCTTTCGGGAAGCGTGACATTTTTCCCCCGTTGAAGAATGTGACATGCCGTTTTTGACAGAACCTGGAGAATTTCCTTTCAAATGTCATTTTCGGAACCGAGAGCTCCAATCTGCTGAGCCTTAATGTTAACTGTTGACATTATCGAGGCAAAAACTCGCCGATCAAAGATTTAGCTTCTCAATACTCGAATTCAAATAGAACAAGAAGGAAAGATCATGGAGATGAGGCAAACTACTGAGAGCTCTTCAATCGACTCCGATCTTACTCAACGACCGTTGAACTTCACTCCCCTGCTGTCGAGAACCGACCTTAGTCTATCGCCAAAATGTATTACAAGAAGTAAACTTGCTTAACGAAAGACATTTTCTTTCCCTTTAGAAACCCTTGGAGATAAAGACGATATTGGATGAGTACGTCAGATCTGATTATCTCCTATAGAAAATATAGATGGAATTGGAAACTCAATGAGAAGCGCGGCTATATCTGGGAATAGATGTATATATGCAATATGCAGCCCTATATTGATTTATACTTTTTTCTTTTATTTCCCCAGTGTTTTCAACGACCACCGGCATGGTGTTGCGCGATGCGACTGGGAATACTCCAAAACGGTGGTTTCAAAACTTCTTGTGCAGAAATAAAAAAAAAATTGTCCTCGGGAAAACGCGACGGCTATGGTTCTTGAGTATCAAATGAGGAAGTAGAAGAATCTTTCTTTCAACGCAACGATCCCTCGCGCAACTTCCATCCCCTTCTCCACCATCCCAAGACGACGATAAATTTGATTAAGGAATATCTAACAGAACAAATTATCCCTCGCCGGGAACACACACGAATGTTACTTACCGCCATGATTGGAGCTCGTCAAACTTTAAAGACGAAGGAGGAAAGAAAATCCGGTTCCGCTGTGGATTCTTCTAGAAGAGGACAATAATAATGTTGCTAAGTTAACACGATTTCACAATTTCGCTTTTATCTTTTTCAATTTTTTTATTGTTGTATTCTTTTTCCAAGAAAGAAACCAGGGATTCATTTATCTTCCATTAAAACCGACCCACTTTTTTTCCCTTTCTTTCCTGGATTCGAATAAAGAACAGGAAGAAAGTGTTGGGACTTCGCCTCGATATGCGAATTTTAGGAAAGTCTGCGACTCTTGTGCTGCTTCGAGCCTCCGCAGCTCCGCCATCGACAAAAAATATATTCATTTGCGTGCAAATTTTATACTCCAGAAATTTCATTCCTCGGAACAGAAAAAATGCGAGTTAAACGTTCCGTACACGGGATGATGCAATCTCACAATGCGAAGGAGGCTTTTTTCCATCATATTTTTTTTAAAACTATAATTTGAAGAAAACCTGTTTCGTCAAAAAAAACTAGTTCCCTCTTTTAATTTTTTAGCGGTTTCATGGAACTTCAGTAGCTTTCCCTCTTCATTCGCTCAAAGCGCCATTATCGTCACATCGCCAATTTAACGTGAGCTCAAGCAGTTTTTTAATTTTCCGTTGTTGTAACAGCTAAGCAGGCGGGCACGCGGGGCGGTGTGTAGATTCTTTCCCGTTTGTCCTTTCATCTACGATCGGCATTGGAAAAAGCTATCGACTAACGAACGAAAAAGAAAACGTTGGTTTCTCTCTCGTCGATAGAAGAACAATAAATTCAGATAAATTAGAATACATTCTGTACAGCCATGATTGATGCTGGAAACAAGTATCTACTAATTCTATTGATTGACGACATAAACGGGACGATCCCCTCTTTACTACTCACAAATAAACCGTCTACTGGGTGCTCCCGTATAGATTTATCTTGTTAGGCAATTATTTATTCTTTTTTTAGGCATTTTTATTAGTGCGATATCATTTGGAATACATGCCAGCCCCGTGTGTTACCCGCTTTAACGTAGGTATCACACTTTACTATTACAAAAGTAATTAGGCGTTTAAGAAAAAAAAAAAAATTTAAAATAAACATGTGCTGCTCCTCCCTTTGGTAAGTATACTTCCGTCCAGTATCGGATCTGGTTAATACCGACTAGCGACAACAACGCTAAACAACAGCAGCATAGAAAGATTTAGTTCCGATACCTCAACCCATGCCCATGTTCCTTGCCAAACAATACTAAAAAAAAAATAGAAAAAATAGAAAAAGAGGTCTGAGGACGAAGCCTCAATCGTTATAGTTCCTTCTTCTTTCAATTATTGTGGCTCTTGTATCCATTTAATATCTAAATTACGACCGCGTGACGGAATATCTATCTATATATATATATATATATATATTTTATCTGGAACCACAGCGGAGCGAATTTTTTATTTCGCAGGTGGATCTATAGTCGGCTTGGCTGGGCTCCATTACCCCCTCTTCTGCTTCCTTGCTACCGCCATGTGTTCGCTGCTACCGTTATGGGTCCGCTCTGTATTTTTCTCCACCGGGTTTATTTTTATTTTCTTTTTATCTTCTTTTTTTTTTTTTTTTTTTTTTTTTTTTTTTTGTTGTTGTAACTTTCGGCGTCTCCATGTTTAAATTCTTTAGGAAACTAATAGAGACAAAATAAATAACAAAAAGTGATTTTTTTTTTAAAGACTTTGCGGAACGGAATAACCGTCTCTAATGAAGCCTAACTCACAAAACAAGGCCAATGCAGAGAAACGTATGCATGCTAACAAGTTTCGTACAAGGTATCAAAGCGCTGCTATAGAAAAAAAAAAAAAATTTGACTAGGCTATGTTTCCAACTAGGCACTTCATTCCTTGCTATATTGCTATTGATAGTTTTAGACACTACGATTAGTAAATTGTAGAGCTATAGTTCCTCTGCAGTTACATTGTGAAGGAGTTAAAACCAAGACAAAGAAAAGATGCAGGATTAGATAGATATTCGCCGAGCTGCTGGCTCTCTTGTTCCTGTTCCTGTTGACAGGCATGCCTATGACCCATAACCAAAAGACCCATGAAAATAGAAAACTATGTTGGAAAAAATAAAAATAAAACAGAGGTTCAAAAAAAAAAAAAAATGACCAGGTCCATGTGAATGTATAGCAGAAAAAAATATACCCAAGGGACAAGGGGGAGAATATATAGCGAAAGGTGTGCGACTTGGCTTTTAGATTACTTATCGGTAGGGATACACTTGGTAAATTTGAAACCACAACACATAGGGAAAAAAGGCGAGAACGAGCAAGTTTTTTTTTTTTTTTTTTTTTTTCTTGGCCGTGGAGATAGACGATTGGAAAAAAAATAATGGTCTGTTTAGAATTTGGTACACATAATAGCTATGATCTTTAATGGAGCGGACTATACTACAAAGAATAGAAAAGGGAAGGAAAAAAAATATGAGATAGCGAATGAATATATTGTACACTGTAGACCTAGATATATACGTTATAGCGAAAGTCGGGGCTAGAAGAGAAAAAATGTCGTTAAGAAAAAAACCGCTCACAGGTAACAAAAAAGAAATAAAAAACCCCAAAGTCTTTTTAGTAGAGAAATTTGTATCAAAAAGAAAGAAAAGAAAAACCCATTCCGCAGTATATAGAAACACCTTGTTTGTTGGAAAAGAAGTATGTAAAAAAGTTCCTACCAGAAAAAATGAGAAGCGAAAATGAAGAACATAAGAGAGTCGAATCATGAAATGTGTAAGAGTAGACGCCGTGACTATGAGTTTTGTAAAAGCAGACAGGATTTTAAGCAATTTGTATTTGTTTTAGATTTGATTTTTCAAATTTTTTGTGATCTTTTTTTTTTTTTAAAAAAAAAAATTTTTTTAGTTATACGGCACTGCCCATTTACTGAGAGAACAGGTTCTCTTCTCAGGGAGGCGTCGGCGCGTTGCAGCTGTCAGCCACTGTAACGACTCGTCGCCCAAGAAGCTCTGGCTTGACGAAGACGTCTATATCAATGATTCCTTCGGCTGTCTCATCGCTGTAGAGCTGAGGGCACCACCGAGCTTGCCGCCGTACTTCGGGCGAACTTCTCGGAAAGCTCGTAACCCTTTCCGCTGTTCCAGTGACCGTTGCTCCAGACACCGTCGCCATGAGCCGAAGTCCTGTAGAGCTCTTCCTCGTCGACCTGGCCGGTGGCGATCAGGTGCATGATCCTGTCGCGCATCTCTGGGAGCGGGGAGGACGTCGCCGTAAGCCTGGTGAGGGTCGCGTAGGAAAGCTTACCGTCGGCGGCGGCGAGATCATCGCCGGGTCGTAGAGGGACGCGGTCGCATCGTGCCGTCGAGGTTCGAGAAAAGTGGCTGGCCGGCGGCTCGGGACGGAAAGGGTGGGTCGTTAAACCCGCTCAGAGTATCGAACCGTCGGGAGGGTCTCCTGCCCGCACATACCGACCAGCCGACGCCGTACGAGGCGAAGGTGGCATCGCAGGTAGGCTTTGTTACTGGGATGTACTGG